>SSNS01000148.1:635651-923590 GCA_006937985.1 Aphyosemion australe | reverse complement strand
AGCCACCGGGAGGGAGCTGACAGATGCCAAAAACTTCCAGCCCCAGATACGAGAGCTGCCATAGTTTGACATCATCGGCAGGTGCAGGACCCTGAGCAGATCCGAAACCTACACCGCCAGAAAACTAGCATCAGCATTGCATTCTCTCAATGGGATTAACTGAAGGACCATCAATGTCTGAGGAGTCACGCCGAGGTCGCATGCTTTCTGCTCGACAGGTGACAACATTTACCGTAATGGTTTTTTTTAAACTAGTGACAGTCACGATGATATGGTGTAAAACCACCCTGAAGTGTATGTACTGCCCCCTATTGCCAGGAAACTACACACGGTCTCTTTAATGAAGATGCAAACCCTGCACCTGCTGCTCTGTACTCACGTGAAGTAAAGGCTGAATGTCACATCGCTCTCGTTTGTGCTGAAGCTCCATTCACAAATGTAAATAGAGGCTACCTCATTTCTTCTGAAGCACTGAGGACTGGAAAGAGCACCACATGCTGACCCTTAGGAGAAAACACATTTCAAACTGAATCCAGCAAATGGACGTAGCTATTGGACTGGATCAAATCACAGCTCTGAACTAATCAGTGCTCCTACAGCAGATGAAATGAGTTCAGCTGTGTATTGAATCTGTGTGTGATGTGTCTGAGGAAACCACACAATGCTGATGTTCTGTAGCTGTTCATTTTAATCTTTTGTCACTTTCACACGTGTGAATATCTTATCTTGATTGTGTTGTAGTTAAATGAGATTAAAACATCTATGAAAACACAAAAGCCTGTATAGCAAAACTGTGAAAGATTAATTTTTCATGCTTACCTTTGCTGATTGCTGCCAGGAGCATGAACAAAACATATCCATATGGTGAGCTCCAGTGTCTAAAAGTTTCCATGAGGTGAGGTGGAGTGTCAAAGAATATGATAATGTCTCAATGCAGGGGAGTCCATGTAGTCACCTGTCTTCATGTAACTGAACTGTCTTTCTCAGAAACGTCACAGTATCACATCTCAGTTTATAGGAGTTAGAGCAAAACCACAAGTGTCGGGTGGGGGGAGGTTGTGTTCATCACCATCGCAGACAGTCACAGCAGACATCTTCTGTACGAGACTCTTTGAAGTCATTTGATTTGGTTTTTCTCGTTGCTCATGCATCTACAGGTGATTTTTTTCATGCTTCCCATCAAAGAAACTCTGGAGGAAATTCTGGGAACTACAGCAAAAGCCCGGAGACACCTACACGCTGTAGTGGTGTAATGTGTCAACGCAGAATCTCAGTACTGGTGAGACTCTAAGAGACGAGAACATTAAGTTTTATTAACATTTTATTTGGGTCAAACTTTTTTTTGTGTCTTCAGTTTATTTGATCTTTGGCTCTTTGTATCAGGCCGCTGGTTTAAATGTCAAGTATGTCACCAATTAATCACTTTCCTTGAACAACAAAGTTCTCACAATTAGGAATGACTCATGCTGACTGTTTTTTTTATTTATTAATCAAAGAAGTTCTCATCTGAATAGTTTTCAAATCAGACTCCTTAAATTTCTCACTGACACACATTCAGACTTATTAATGAACTTTTTACACCAATCAACTGTTTGCCAGTCAGGAGCCTGAAGAACTGATCCAGCATCAGCTCTCATGATCCTGCATCCACTGATGTTTTCCCGTCATTCTTCCTCATTTTGAATCCTCTTTCTGTTCCCCATTTCCCACTTATGAAGTTTCATACTAAATCACTTGCACTTTCATTTGTTTTAAATGCGTGTACCACAGTTACCAAAATAGAAACCCAACAACGAACTGCTTAAGCCGCAGTTTCTGTGCAACTGATGAAAATCTGAGCGCTCAATAGTTGAAATACAACCTGTTTAGATGTTGATAAAATGCTACAAACAGCTGACCATTCAAATAAGCTTTTATTTGCATCAAGTTTTATGTTTTTTTAAACATAGTATAGACAAATGAGCTTTAAAATGTATCTTAACATCTAAATCTATTACTTTCATGTACAAAAGTGGTGAAAATTGTACTCATATTAAATATTTGAATTTTTGTGGTGATTTGAACGCTGCTCTGAAGGTGAGGCAATTTGCCATCTGAAAGGGCCTAAACAGGTTGTAACTTTTCATTAAACGTAATTTGAGTTTGGTTACATTACCAATATTTATTTGGGGCAGCAGTAGCTCAGGAGGTAGAGCAGGTTGTCCAGTAATCGGAAGGTTGCAGGTTTGATCCTGGCTCCCTCCAGAGAATGCTACTGTTGTGTCCCTGGGCAAGACACGTCACCAATCTCCTTCAAATTGCAACAACTATAAAAGATCTAGTCCAGCTGTGTACTCCTGTTACTCTATGCTCCTGCCTCCTCTGTAAGAATGCATTTACAGCCATCTCCATCTTTTTTACCACCATCTGTTCCTCTTTGGTACCCACCTTCCTTCTCTGCATCATGTCCACCATCTCTCCAGCTTCACCTGTCATAGTTCCAACATTCAGAGTCCCTTACAGTTCCACACGCACGCCCTTCCTCTATGCTGTGATGTTCTCACCAAGCTTGTGTTTGAATTCCTCTACCATTGCTTTTTCTTTTGGTTTTGCATATCATGTAAAACTGCCCAAATGTCATGTTTTGGTTGCAGTTATGATTCAAGTGCAGGTGAGTCAGGCTCTGGGAGGAAGCAAAGAAGGTTGAGTTCTTTATTTTAAAAGCCATGTCAGGAACAAGCAGGGGCTACGTCAAACGATGGAGAACAGACGAACCAACAAACTTCTCAGGACAAACGGTTTAAATACATGAAGATCAGGGAAAACAGGTGAGAAGGGTAACGAGGGGCAGGTGAGGCTAATTAACGCTAACGAGGAGCAACAAGACAATGGGCAGGGGAGCAGAACCTGACACCAACAAAGACACTTTGTTACAGTTCATTTAGTGTTTCACTTTAAATAAACTTAAATAATTAAGATGCTATTTTCAATAGTTGAATCCTAAAACTGACTGTATGAAAATCAAACTTTTAGATCTGACTTGTTTCTGATCTTTAGCTGACAAAAAAGTTCAGGTGAAGAACAAAGAAATTAGATTTAACATTTTTTACTACATTAAACTAAAATTTAACAAAAAAAAGAAAACTTAAATAAAACCTGAATTTATTATGTAGAGAAGATTTAATACTATGTAAAAATCAGCATGATATTTCATGCTTTCGTGTACAGTACTCTCATAAAACTAAACTTAAATACTAAACGCAAATTAAAATTTTACATGAAAATAATCTGACAAGACAAAACAAATGTTTCATGCTACATGTCAACCGGAAGGTTTAACAATCGGACTCATTTAAGAAGATTCTGACTTCACATCGAACACCAAACCGTTCCTGTATTTCAGCCTGGAGAGTTCAGCCTCCACCTGTGACTTGCTCAAAGTCTGACCTGCTGAGTCAAGACTCAAACACTCATCATCAGATCCTGCTGAGTCACTTCTCTCCTTCTCCACGTCCTCATCGGTAGAGTCGTCCCATTCCCCTTTGAGGACACTGAGGACGGGGGTTTCTTCTGAAACAGGTGTCTGCTCTGGAACAAGCTGGTGCAGGGTAAGTTCATGCACTTCCTCTTTAGCGTCGCACATCTCCTGCTGCGAGTAGAAAACATGTTCAGGTTTCTGGGAGAAAGAACCACACAGCTCTGGGAAGTTCTTGCTGATGGCTGGTTTTGTGATCAGTTGCATGAGAATAAAAAACTGCTTTTTTTAAAACAAAACTAAATTACTGAGACTGAATTTTATGATGCAGCCATAGACATAAAAAATAAACCAGACTCCAGCACCATCATTTTTATAAATGCGTCTCCTACAAAGCATCAAGCTGTGTCACACAGAGGCGTCTTTTCTGGATGCAAAAGCAATATTAAAACTGCATTTAACTATTTAGTTATTATACTTTTGAATGTCAAAAAAACTAATAAAAAAATAAAATAAAATGGAAAAATTGTAAAAAACAAAATTGCAAAAGCATTATATGAAAATTACATTAAAATAAATAATTTAATATACATTTTTTTTAAAAGTAGATGCTTTTGGAATAAATACATGTCTAATAAATATTTTATTTGCTGATAAGATTTGATTTATTGAAATATAAATTCATACTTTTTGGTCTTCTCGTGATTAGTTTCTATAATAATAAACATGAAACCAACCGCATTCATGTGCAAAACAGTTTACTGTCATTTATTGTGTCCTTAAACTCAGTTCTGCTTTGGTCAAATCAAAGGTTAGTGGTTCTTTCACTTCACCTTTCTATGAAACATTTCTCCAATTTATATTCCTCGTTGATATAAAGTAAAAATTAAACTAAGTTTTAATTGGAGTATGAAAGTAAAATTGAGAGGACAAAATACATGATTGATCATTTAGATCTCTTGGGGATTCTTGTGGATGATGAATTAAAAAAGGAAATCTTCAATTTTTATATAAAGCTAGGTCCAGGAGTCCCAAATGATTCATAGTTAATGCAGTTTCCTACCTCCTTCTGTGGGTGGCGAGGGATGAAATCTAGTATCACAGATGTCGGTACGGGAGGGAAGATCTTAGTTTTGATTCTAAATATGAGAAAACAAAAAGATTTGTTGCATGTGCATCATATACATACAGCCTCAGCTTTCATGGAATTACCTCCCATACAAATACAGTAAAAGCATTAGCATAACAAAAATCATGGATTGTAAAAAAAGAAAAAGAAATTACAACGCAGTAGTGTCATAAATTCAATTGCTTGCATGCAGATAGTATAATGTGATCAAGTTTGACAAATTAATCTTGTGAGAATTAGAAATGGAAGTGATGATAATAAATAGAATTGCGAGACAATAATCAGTTTCCTACCTCTTAATGAAAACGGTGCAGACTGCTGAGAGGATGAAGAACACAACTAGCAACCCAAAACTCAGCCACACTGATTTAAGCCAGAGATGAGATAAAGAGAACAAAGGAGAAAAAAGATGAATGAAAAACAAAAATACTCAAATAGAGTAAACGCTTCCTTCAGTCTGATACCATTAACAGGCTTCTCTTGTAATGTCTTTATAATTTGTGCAGCTAGGAGTCCTTCTCCTGCTCTCGTCGCTCCAGCCAGGGTGATGTTGTATTCGGCTCCCGGGGTCAGATTTTCCAGGTGGTGTTGAGTCATTGATGCCGAGATGTTGAAGCACTCTGATCAAAGAAGGTGCAGACACGTCAACAGAAACCTTATTACATTTGAAATTTAAAGTAACACTAAATAGTTTTTTCAACTTTAAGCTGGAGCTTTAACATTGATCTCAGTGATTGTTGGGTTAGAAACTTGACCAGTTTCATATTTGACACCACTCTGCTGACCTCTGCTGAGCAAAAACTGCACTTGATAGTTTTGTGGAGTGGGTAGGTGTTCTAGGGGGCGCTCTTATACCTGTATTACAGCTGTTAGCTATTTTCTGTGCAGTTAGCTTTTTCCGTTTGCTGATCGTCAATAAAAAGCACAAGAAGAAGAAAAAAGAAGTTTGCTTTTTCTGTTGGCATCATGGTGAAGTCTGGAAGTAAGGTAGTTATGTCTTTGGAGGTGAAGCAAAGAGCTAAAACCGGAGTAAATATCTGTGTGGTACACTAGTTTGAGGAAGCTGAAAAAGGCTATGAAATCACGAGCTGATGGTGACCTGGCTTTGTTGCTACTGGACTTGTAAGGGTTTGTCCAACAGTGTGGATCTTTTTGATTTGTGGCTTATTTAGTAAGACTTGGCTCATGTTAGTGTTAGCTCGTGTGTTAGCGCTAGCTACAGCAGGCTGCTGCAGGGTTGTTTTTAAGACAGTTGTAATTCCACTTTCAACCAGTAGGGCGGAAGAAGCAGGAAACTGCTCTGTGTTACTTTAAATTCTTAAAAATACACACAAAAACATTGTCTTCCATACCTTTAGGCTCTTTCTGCGGACTGATTTTCGTGCTGCACAGGCTGTAGTGTGTGAGGAAACCTCGGTGGTGCTCATAGGAAATTTCTTTCCAGGACAGGGACACAGAATGCGTTTTAGGAACGGTTTTGTCGTACTGCGGCTCCTTGTTGGGCGCTGAGTTAGAACAGGAACATTACAAAATGAGCAGACAAAAGTTAAGAATTTATTTGAATTAAAATGTCTCACTGAAGACACTCACCACCCTCTTTCAGATAAAAGAGGCACACTTTAACCGTGCGTGGTTTGCCGTTGTGACATCTGTGTTCAAAGTACAGGTAGCGTGTGAAGTTTTTCATGTCTGTAGCAGAACCAGAAAGCATGTTTCATCCCTCAGTGGAACATTTTAACCCAACATGAGGTCAGACATTCAAAATGTTGCCCTTAACATCTATAATTATCAATAAAAGTTGGGGTAAATTTGAATGATAATCAAAACAAATGTAATTAATTAATACTTACTGTTTTTAAGTCCCTCTCCTTCTTTCTTTAGTTGTCTTGCTGTTAATATCATCACACTTTCTGGATTTAAATCTGCATCCTGAAGCTCATACAGCTCCAGACAAGTTCTCCTCTTTAGCTTTTCATTCAGTAATGTTTTGTCACAAACTGGCAGAGAGGAAGGAGGAAACAAGACTGGTTTATGTGAGGAAATAAAAAACACACGTGTCGACTCTGAGACCTACTTTTTAAATCTGCTGCAGAAGCAGCTGGTACTTGGATGATTGTTTCAGGTGATCTCCCAGCTTCATTTCTGGCAGCAACAGTGATGTTGACGGCTGAGTACGACACATGCAGGGTGTGATGGTTGCTGTTTCTCCTGGTTTGGCTCTTTTTCTTCTTACAAGGACATCCATGAGAAGACTGTGTGTCAGTAACACTGTATGTCACTCCTCTGAGTGTTGCTTGATGTGGGATCGGCTAAGGAGGAGGAGGAAATAAAGTGGAATTTATGGAGTTATGCAAAATTTTAAAAAATCACAATCCCTTAGATGCATGAAGCTCAGTTTAAAATAAAACATAGATAAGTGACTATATTTCTCTCTTTTGAAACTGATGTTTTGCAGTTAAGATCCGTTTAATTTTCTGAAATTGTAGTTTTGTCAGTGATTTCTTCTAATCTATTACATTAGGGCGATGGTGGCAGAGGAGTTAAGTGGCTGCCTTGCAATCGAAAGGTCGCAGGTTCGTGACCCGCTCAGTCTGTCACTGTCATTGTGTCCTTGGGCAAGACACTTACCCTGCCTTGCCTGCTGGTGGTGGTCGGAGGGACCGGTGGCACCAGTGTACGGCAGGCCTCTCCTCTGTCAGTGCGCCCCAGGGCAGCTGTAGCTACAATGTAGCTCATCCCCACCAGCGTGTGAATGGGTGGATGACTGATTGTGTTGTGAAGCGCCTTGGGGGGTTGTAGAACCCTAAGAAAGCGCTATACAAATACAGGCCATTTACCATTTTTTACCTAAATGATCTTTTATGTTAAATTTGCCCTTTTTCCTTTATGAACAATTTGATGTTAGTTCTGGGACGTCTTTAGAAAAGACAAGATGCAGATTTTTTTTCTTAGTTTAGTTGGTTTGTGTTTGGGAATCCCTTGTGCTCATGGACCATTTTCAGGCCATGTACATATGCAGCCGTATTTTTGTAAAACCGAATATCTTCTCCAACCCGCCTAGGGAAAAACCGGGTTGACACCAGAGTGTAAACACAAGTCTCACATGTGATGTCAGAGCATTTTTGTCTCAGGCAGTGACCTAAAACCCCGTTAATTGACGTCCACAAGCAAATAATTACAATAGAGAATTCACAAATCTCCACTGTGGTTTTTGAAAGAATAGTTTTTGGTACCGTTGATCTTGTCTCGGCTGATTATGTCATTGTCCATTAGAAGATCACCACATTTTCACTTCTGACTTTGTCAGCAAACAATATTCTGTATGTTTTATACTTCTTGCCAAAGAATGACACAAAAAATTGTTGCAAACTATTCTCCATCAGTAGTTTGTTCCCAAAACTTTTGGTACCTGTTGTAGAGAGTAATTTGTTGCACAACGCAACTTTTTACAAAATGAACACAAATCTTTTGTTATCTGACTGGATTTGTTTACTAAGAAGAATGTGAGTAGAAAACTGCAGCTGTGGGTTTTAGTCGATTACCTTCCAAGTCAGCGTCACCTGTCGAGTGCCGTTTAAAAGTCTGCTCGTGTGGGTGACTTCGAGTTTACGATCAAGTGCTGCAGAGAAAGCACAAAACAGGTTTTATTCAGACTGATTGAGTTCTGTGGAGCTTCATGCTCACATTTTGCAGGATAGACTAATACAAAGAAAATACTGTAAATTTGTGGTTTCCATGAACTTCTACTCTATAAATAAGCCTGCTGAGTTAGATTCTGAGGAGAGACTTTATATTTTATGTATCTGCAGCAGTTTTAAAGGAGTCATCACCTATAATACTGTGGATATCTACGTCCTATTATAGTCTTTTAGGCCATTATAATAAATTGTATTGGAAACATAAATGTAAAATGTGCTTTTCTGATCCTTTGTTGTAAAGGGCATATTTTCTCGCGAGATCACACGCAATATTTTGGCGCGCAGGACTGAGGGGCGCGTTGATTGGTGGAAGGAAGCAGGAAGCAGCTTCAGCATCTTGCTCCAAAATAACAAAAGTTATAACTGAACCCGACCTGGCAGTGACCTACGGGATCCAACAGTACGAGCCCGAGCCTCGCCTCGTGTGTAATGGCGTCCTCGCTTGTTGTTGAGGTTTTTTTTCAGCGACACGCCGTAAATCAGAAAATGATGGGACGCAGCATTGGAGATCTGTAAACAGTCTGGATGGGGCAAAGCAAGCTAAACAGCCTGGCATTGGCTCATCATGCTGTTGTGAAGATGGAATACACAAACCGAGTGGACTTTTTTCCCGTAACACGGATCAGCAACGGTAAGACATAATTTATGCGTTTCACGTTATGAAATGAGCTTTGTTGTGCTGGTTTGTTCGCTGCTGGCCTCATATTTGGTTATATTTGGCCTTTGTGATGACATATAGGCCAGAGCTCAAGTTCTCGTTTTGGAGTGCGCGTGCTCGTGGGGTGCATGTGAGCTGGTTGAAGAAGGCAAGAGTAAACAAACGCGTCAATGTTAAATATCGGCTTTCCGGACAGAGAACAAAAGTGAAAATTTCAGGTGATGACTCCTTTAATCAGAATGAATCTCTGACCCATTTGATAGTGAGTTTACCTGCAGGAACTGTAACAAATGGCGACCAGTTGCTCCAAAGTGGGCTTTTGTATTTGGTAGCCAGGTGTCTGATTCGCACCTGGTAAGCTGAACTCCTCACAAGATTCACAATGACGACATTATCTGTTCAGATGAATAGAAAAATCATTATTCAATAGTTTTTCGACTGATTTTATCCTCTTAATGACATTTTCAAAGATTCCCAGAACAAATATTATGACGTATAGCAGAAATAGGCAGACATATGTTGACAGTTTTACTTTTGATGTTCAAAGAGAACAGCTGAGAGTGTGCTCATGCTGTGTTTATGTCCTAATGTTTACTTGGTAATTTGTGCCACTAACACTAACTCCTCACACCCCTCTCAGTGTGAAACCATGATATCTCCACAGCAGGTGTACCTCTTAGTTGAAATTGCACGATTGATGATTGTGATAAAAATCATATTTGTGCGTTTAACAAATAATCATACAATATGATTTCCTTAAACGGATTCTATGCAGTTTTGGCTTTCTTTTAGCACCCTCTAGTGTCTGTTAATGAAACCAAAAATGAAACTTATCTCCTCACTGTGCGTTCGCCTTTTCAACACCTTAATCTAACTGCTGAAATGTCTCCTCAGCCTTCATTAGTTCTAAAACATGCAGAAAATGTGCTGGAAGCAGATTTCTGCACCAGGCATGTCAGCTCCACTTTACAGAAACCGGATCGGCACTCTGAAGTTGCAAGTGCGGTATTCTGACCACAGAGGGTAGTGGGGGTCTGAGTGACATTTCATTAACCCTGTAAAGGGTAATTTTAGCACATACTGGCTCAGGAAAATGTTTTTAAAATATGAAAAAGTTGCATAGTATGCCTTTAATTTTTATGCTGTCTCTTACAGCGAGAATGCACCTACAATGTGAATTTCAGAGCCCTCCATGATTTCTAAGTGGAAGAACTTGCAAAAACACAGGGTGTTCAAATACTTATGTACTGGCCTGGCCAGCCATACCAATGCTTCCTTATGGGAAGCCATGGGTCTGGTAACGCTCCTATTCAACTATCCCCACTCCCTGAGAATTCTCGCCGAGCCAGTCAGCGCTGAGCAGCGTGCGTCACACACCATGACGCTCATAAACAACGAAGATGGCGTCTGAAGCAGAGCTCGTTGCGGCTCTTTCCTCTGTTCTAAATGACTTGGACATGTCTTTAAAACCACAACAAGAATTAGCACTAAAGCCTTTCTTCTAAAGAAAGATGTTTGCACCGTGCTACCCACAGACATATATACGTAGATGCCGGCTGCCGTAGTGGCCGGCCACGATCTTAGATGGGTCTCCATTCACACCCAGTGCATCCATTTTTACTGACGAAGGTGCTTACCCAGCTAAAAACACATTTTATCGTGGTGTCACCTTTATTTGCGCTAATGGAGCAACAAGTAAATAAAGCTGGAAAGCTGGGGTTAACTGCAGTGCAGTTAACTACAGTGTCGCGCGATAAGTCGTCATTTCCGCCTTTTTTCGGATTGGTTATTTTTGAGCTGGCTAGTCCCGCCCCTCATGGTGCTCGCTGCCTCTGAGTATCCGGACTAGTCCTCTGTGTAGAATAGACAGAGGGAGAGTCTGGCAGGACAGGCTACTTATGTTCCTCCCTGTATCTGAAATATAGATCCATCAGCAGTATAAAACAAATATGTCCCAACAAAAACAAAAACATAAATAACATCCAAAAGCTGTAATTCAATAATAAATGAATGTACTCACACTTGGAAGCCTCGTTCGTGGTATTTATTAATCTCTGTAAGAACAATGAATTGTGTTAAACTAATTGAAAATTTATTATAAAAAATGTTGGAATAAGGAATTTAACAATGATTCTCACTTTTTCACATGATTCCGCAGGATTTCCATGTTTTTTAAACCAGACTTCTGCTAAAGCTGGATAACGCTCTGCAGCCTGCCAGCTTAAACTGAGGTTGTTTCTTAACCAGGATACTGAAATATTTTGTGGTGCATCATATTTAACTGTTGAGAAAATGAATTTCAGTCAATACATATTTAATTGCTGTGAAGGTTAAACAACAAAACTCAGTCTGAAGAATATTCATATCACAGCATTCATTACCTGAGTCTATTAGTAAACCAGACACATTAGGGGATGTGCATGTAGCGTGTCCAACGTGAGCTTCCACCCAGATGTCAACTCTATCGCTGACTGTCAGGACTTCTTCAATGATCTCCGTGTGGTTTGTCTCAATGTTTTCAAATTTTTTCTCAGTACCAAAGATGTCCCTGCAGAGAAAAATATAGTTCAATAAAAGTGGAAGTGCAATGTGTTTCAGCATTTTTGTAAACAAAGATTAGGTCAACAATTACAAAACATTTTCTGAGCCACGCTGATTCAGAATAAAGATATTCTCAGTTCTTTGTCTTCTTTGGATTCATTTCACAACCATAAAATCCCTGAATATTTTGGAATTTTCTGGATTTTTCTGAGCAAAGCCTAAATCCTGAATACAGAGTGCTGATTCTCTTTCATGACCTGACCTAATGTTTAAAGTTAGTGAGCTGTGTGTCTATACTACCAATATGACAAATTCTTTCAATACGTTAGATTCAATTTCATGCATCAAGAGAAAGTCCTATCGTGCACCTCCATGTCATCCTTGGAGAATTGATACAAGTTATTGTTGCATGCTGTTAAATCCAGCTTCACAACTCTTAAAAATGTATTTGACAAAGTTTTGTGTTTACAATAGGAAACTATTCTTTGAGCCTCAATATAACTTATGAAACTTTGTTGGGCCCCGATTAATGGCCAAATACAACCCCATGATAAAGTCCTACACGGGGTGACTTTCTCACTCCCGTTTGGGAGTTTCGTGGCTGTTGCCAGCTACGGCTCAGCACCAGAAGATGACGAACGAAGATGAATCATACACAGTAGGTTGATAAGTAGATAAATACATTTCATTGTAATATCAATTTGTTGGTAATTG
This sequence comes from Aphyosemion australe, assembly GCA_006937985.1. NCBI lineage: Eukaryota > Metazoa > Chordata > Actinopteri > Cyprinodontiformes > Nothobranchiidae > Aphyosemion > Aphyosemion australe. The sequence continues at coordinate 911,396 of SSNS01000148.1, read as the reverse complement.
AAAAAGTAGCATGAGATATTTTTAGAGCTGACTGTTTTTAATTCACCTTAAGCATTGTTAGCTCAACGTTAGCCTCTAGTCTTCTTTACTCAATATTAGAGTAAAACAAAAAGATGCCGTGGCTTCTTAGGATTACAAAAAATAACTTCTGTGTTGCTCCTGTCAATCCGGATCTTTGCAAAACGCTACTGTGTTAAATTACCATTGCCAGCACTGCAGCAACGACTCGACAACCCCGCAGTCTCACAGATTGTAAACAAAGACTTCATCCCTCTTTGGCCATTTTGAAGTGAGCAAAACTGAAGGAGGAAGTGAGTGTTGGGCTGGCCGATGTCCAAGGAAGGGTGGGGGAGTGTGGACAAACAAGGAATGAAGTGAGTGTCCAGCAAAGAGGTTGCAGATGTTAATGTTAGCAGTAGCTTGGGTTAGTTTTAGCAGTAGCACAGGCTAGCGTTAGCAGTAGTTCAGGCTAGTATTCGCAGCTTTTTTCTGCGATTAGCATTACCGCTACCAACATTTATTTATTGCTAACATTGAAGTGGGTTGGGACATGCAAATCTAAGGTGGTGTTTCTAAGCTTACGAGGTGTTAAATCAGCTTTTCTCAGATCGAACCGTTTCTCCGTCATCATTACATTAATAATTTGCTTAGAGAGCAGGTTGGAGATGGCACGGACGTTTTGGTTTGCTACATCAGACACTCCAAGCTGCCTATGTTTAACAGCAACAAGGTAAAAGTGGGGTAACACTTTACAATAAGGGTCCCTTTAATACAGTTACTTAGTGCTTTATTAAGCATTAATAAACTATTAAAAAAGTATTAACAACTGCTTAATATCAATGTTAATATTAAGTAATGTATTACTAAGTAGACACCCCCATGGCCATTCATCCTAACCTTAAGGACTCTTAATAGTTAACAATATCTGGAATAAAGGGACCCTTTGTTTATTAATGCCTAATAATGCACAAAGTAACTCTAATAAAGGTACCCTTATTGTAAAGTGTTACCAAAAGTGGTTTTAGATTCTAGGACTGCCTTGGTGAAGATGCAAACTCTGCACCTGCTGCTCTGTACTCACGTAAAGTAAAGGCTGAATGTCACCGCGCTCTCGTTTGTGTTGAAGCTCCATTCACAAATGTAAATAGAGGCTGTCTCATTTCTCCTGAAGCACTGAGGACTGGAAAGAGCACCACATGCTGACCCTTAGGAGAAAACACATTTCAAAATGAATCCAGCAAATGGATCTTTGGGTTTTGATCAAATCAAGGTGCAGCTATTAGACTAATGTTGAACTAATGTTCTACAATCAGTTCTCCTACAGCAGATTAAATATGAGTTAAACTTTGTTTGTTGGAGCTTCACTGAGTCTGCAACATACCGGATGTGAGGAAACCACACACTGCTGATAAGTTAACCAATGTTCTGTGGCTGTTAATTTAATTTAAATCATTTGTCACTTTCACACGTGTGAATATCTTTCAATGTATTGATTAAGTTGGGGTTAAATAAAAAGTCTATGAAATCACAAAAGCTCATGATGTAAAATTGTAAAAGATTAGAGGTTTTCACGCAGCTTACCTTTGCTGATTGCTGCCAGGAGCATGAACAAAACATATCCATATGGTGAGCTCCAGTGTCTAAAAGTTTCCATGAGGTGAGGTGTCAAAGAATATGATAATGTCTCAATGCAGGGGAGTCCATGTAGTCACCTGTCTTCGTGTAACTGAACTGTCTTTCTCAGAAACGTCACAGTATCACATGTCAGTTTATATGAGTTAGAGCAAAACCACAAGTGTCAGGGGTGGGGGGAGGTTGTGTTCGTCACCATCGCAGACAGTCACAGCAGACATTTTCTGTACGAGACTCTTTGAAGTTGTTTGTTTGATTTATTAAAAAAAATGTATTGCTCATGTTCCTACTGGTTATTTTCTTTTTTTTCTTTCCATCAAAGAAACTCTGGAGGAAATTCAGGAAACTACAGAAAAAGCCCGGAGACACCTGCATGCTGTAGTGGTGGAATGTGTCAGCACAGATAAACTGTGGTAAATGGTAAATGATTGTATTTTGTATTGAACCTTTTATGGTTCTACAACCCCCCAAGCCACATTACAACACAGCATTCATTCACACATTCACACACTGATGGTGATGATGGACGTAGCCACAGCTGCCCTGGGGTGCACTGATGACAGAGGCGAGGCAGCTGTACACAGGCACCAACCCCTCTGACCACCACCAGCAGGCAAAGAGGGCGAAGTGCCTTGCCCGAGGACCAGAACAAAGAGCACAAACCTGCAACCCTCCCGTTATAGGGCGGGCACTTAAATCCTCTGCCACCATCGCCCCAAATAGACTAACTCAATGCTTGAGTAAGACTGCCAGAAAACTAAGGGAAAATGAAGTTTTCTTACTAGTTTACTTGGCTTAAACTTTTTTGTGCCTTTAACTTCATTAATGTTTGGCTCTTTGTATCAGGCCATTGGTTTAAATGTCAAGTATGTCACCAATTATTCACTTTCCTTACGCTTGAAAAAAACGACTTCTCACAATTAGCAATGACTCATGCTGAGAGACGCACGATATCTGAAAAAAGTCAGTTTTTCCTTTACCAGGAAAACATACCTCACTATAAACATATCCATTTTTTATGGAATGAGTCATACAACATTAGAAATATTGTTTGTGGCTTGTGGACCAGAACAAAATGTCATTTTTATTTTAATGACTTTCTAGTTTTTAATCAAAGAAGTTCTCGTGATCTGAATAGTTTTCAAAGCAGAGTCCTTACATTTCTCAGCTCATTCAGACTTTTACACCAAACAACTGTTTGTCATTCAGGAGCCTAAAGAACATCAGCGCTCATGATCCTGCACTGATGTTTACCCGTCATTCTTCCTCATTTTGAATCCTCTTTCTGTTCCCTATTTCCCATTCATGAAGTTTCATACTAAATCACTTGCACTTTCATTTGTTTTAAATAAGTGTGTAACAGTTACCAAAATAGAAACCCAACAACGGACTGCTTAAGCCACAGTTTCTGTGTAACTTCTGAAAATTTGAGCGCTCAGTGGTTTAAACAATCTTATTAAAGAGGACCTAGAATGTAAACCGACATTGTCCTTGTTGTTGTTGAATATGACAGCTTGGGTGGTCAACAGTAGCATGCCAAAAAGTCAAAGCCGTGTTTGACCTAATTTTTATGTAAATTAGAAAGTTGAAAAAGGCGAGAGAAAACCTCCTGTTCTGAGAAAGCCTTCCTTAACACGTCATAAGGGGGAGCCACGCCTCCTCAAACTGGCATGTGTCTGAGGCCTTCTGGGGAAACCAACCAATCAGCATGTCCTGGCCGAGTGGGAGGGGTCAACAGCTCTTTTCACTGAAGGCCTGAGTAAGGGGGTTTAGAATGGCCTGTATCAGGGCTCCTGGGATGAAAGCCAAAAAAAATTTTCTTATGCTTTTTAGAGGCTCAAAGCTCTGTTTTAGATTGTTGATTAATTGCATTCTAGGACACCTTTAAAGACAATGTTGATACATTCTACAAACAGCTAAACACTTTTATTTACAACAGGTTTCATGCTTTTTAAATATATTATAAATGAAAGAGGCTCCAAAATTAGCTTAAAATATTTTAAAGGCATACTATGCAACTTTTTCATATTTTTAAATCATTTTCTTGAGCCAGTATGTGCTAAAATGATCCTTTACAGGGTTAAGGAAGTGTCACTCAGAACCCCACCACCCTCTGCAGCCAGAATACCACACTTGCAACTTCAGAGTGCCAGTCTGGTCCCTGCTGGACTTAAAGTAAAGTGGAGCTGACATGCCTGGCGCCAGGCCCGGTGCCATGGGCAGGCCTGGGCGGGCCCGGCCCACCCATTCGCAGGTCGTGCCCGCCCAGGACAGATTACAACGCCTCATGCAAATGTATTGGCTCAAGACGATCAACAGAGGGCGCTCTAGGTTACTAATCAGGCGTTTTATATGCAGTAAAATAAGATGCTACAGTAGCTTGCTAAAATGGACATTAGAGCGTGGTTTAGCAAACAGAAAAACAATGCTAGTACAAGCAGGGATAATGCATCTTCAAAAAAGCAAGTGCAGCCAGAGGTTGCTGCTACAAGCGCTTCTGTTCCTCCTCTCTCCGTGTCTCCAGCACAGTCGCAGTGCACACTTCTTACCAGCTGGTGGCAGCAACGCACCATGTCATTGTTTACCAGCCATGAATATTATCAAGAAGAAGAAGCACGCAGCTAAGAGTAGCATGCTAACTAGTATTTGTGATGTAAACATTATGAGAAATACATGCAAAAAGAAGAATTTACTAAAGTTTTAAGCGGCAGGGCAGGATTTGGAGGAAGACTTGTGGACTAAGTACTTTATTGGAGAACATTAACTGGACGTAAGGATTGTTTTTGTGTGAGATGATGACTCTGTGATGTGCAGACGCAGCTAAGAACAGTGAGTTGGAAATATTTTTCTAAGATGTTTAGTAAAACTGGTTAATGTGTCTTAAGTTTTGATTGCATCTTTAATTGGCATACCTACTCAAAATCAAACAATGTTTGCTTCCCAGTTAGTTATGTAGAACAAGTTGGTGACGCAAAACGGCAAATTTGACCCGTAATTATATACACCTTGGCGCAACTGAGGGTCATGATCACGTGATGAATTAATACTGAGCTCCGGCCAGCAGCTATATTGAAAATGAAAGTAAACATGGGCATATGTTTCGCTTTTGTAAACAATCAGCTGAGATGGTAAACTGGAGCTAGCTCCGGGAGCTTCTCTCCGTTAGAGCTGAAGCCCATCATCTGACAGCTCACGGGGACATGGAGGACAGACACCTGTAGCTGCTTGTGAAAAAAACGTAACAAGCGCGGCTTCGATCGCAATAAAAAGCAAGTTATGTCCAAGATAAACGAAGTCCATGAAGCAAAGAGACCGCCCCCATACCCCGTTTATACCCCACGTAATATTTTCTAAAAAAAGACACGATTGCACCACATTACCGCCACAGTTTGAGCTTTTATAAACAACCTTAGGTGCTGTTGCGACAAATACCCCAGGACACCCTGATGTTGTCAGACATGCATGCATATGAACATGTGGAGCTCATACAAACTACTGATTAGAGTTTCTGCAAAGACATTTCAGCAAATTGGGCTGAGCTGTCACATCAGTTCTCTAGTTTCAATGTCTTGGTGACTTTGAATTAAGGTATCAATAGGTGCATTGTTTTCGTCATGTGACGTCTTTTTGTTCCTAACATTTTACCCTGCCTATCACTATGGAAATCCAGCCGGATTTCTTAAAACTGAAATCTGATGTGTTGTTGAAGTGTTCCTTTAAAATAAGATTTTATGACCCATGTTTTATTGTTGCGTTACTCCTTAACACAGGGAGTAATCAAGCACCACATAACTTCATTTAATCATCAAAAATGTCCAACTTTATCAAAAATACAAATCATTCTTTAAGGCAGGAGAGAGCTGCCACCTTGTGGAAGTGACTTTGTAGAGGTTACAGTAGTGGTGATTAGTTATTACGGCCACTAGGGGGCAGAGTCAGCTCAGTTTGGGACTGGAATACAAAGATCTCAGCTCAGAGTTCCACGTTCAACATTTTATGAGAATATTTCATTTTTGTGAGTTTTGTTGCAACAGTAGTGTCATATTCAAAGTCTTTGAAGTGCTATACTGATACAATTAAAAAAAAAAGATGAAAGAGTTTGGAATACTTTAAAATGTTTTGTTGTCATCATCCTTTATTTATAAAGCACCTTCTTACATTACTCATGCCCAAAGTGCTGTACACAATATAACATACCAATTATGTACAGTTAAAAAACAATAACAACAAAAAGAGAATAAAAAAACAATAAAAGAGAATAAGAGAATAAACCCATCTCATATCCAGACAGCAACAGTAAGAGAAAATAAAATGCACAGAATAATCAAGACTCGCTCCAACTCCTTTAGAAAAGCCAAATAATAGAAATGGGTCTTTAATTTACTCTTGACTACCATCGTAAGATCGTTCCATAATTTAGGTCCCAGAAATGAAAAAGCCCGCTCTCCTCTGGTGACCCAATTTACCTTAGGAACCACCAGTAAATCCATTGTAGTAGACCTAAGCAGCCATGATGGAACATACCGGGTTAGAAGATTAGCCAGATACGGTGGGGCAGTTTCCTACAGTGATTTAAAAACAAAATCAAGAATCTTAAAATAAATCCTAAAACGAACGGGCAGCCAATGCAAGGATGCCAGTATGGGAGTAATACCAGTATGAGCCCTTCTTCTGGCCCCCACCAGAAACCTAGCAACTGAATTTTAGATCAGTTGGAATCTAGACATTGAGGCTTGATTAATTCCAGCATAAAGAGAGTTACAGTAATCCAGACGTGAAGTAATAAATGCATGGATTACTGTTTCTAAGTGGTCATGTGACAGAAATGGTTTAAGCCTTGCAATACGACGCAGGTGAAAAAAACAAGATCTAACAACAGAATTTATCTGGTTATCGAATCTTAGGGCTGCATCGAATTTGACAACCAAATTGGTCAATCAATCAATCAAATTTTATTTATAATGCACTTTTCATACTTTGAAAGCAGCTCAAAGTGCAGTACAGATTAAAATAACCCCACATAACCCTCAGTACCCACCCCTCCCAGCCAACCCCATCCCCCCCTACACACACACAGACACACACACACACATGCGTCAAGAATACAAGACATTGGCGTCTGGCTGAGTTCAGAAAACCATAAGTCTGGGAAACGTCATCGGTGGGGCGATCTGACCCGGGAGCATCAGGTCAACTGGTCTGGACAAGGGCGTCTTAGTCAAATGACGCTCCCGGGGCAGAGGGCCCCCTAGAGGAAACACTGGATGAAATTAATAAAAATAAATAAATAAAATACAATTAATAATGGTAATCAAATAGAAATAATTAAGAAAGATAAAAAGTGAATGAATAATATTAAATAAATAGTAAAACAACTGTAATGTAAAATATGTTGTAAAACTAAAAAGATGTAGTCAAACTAAAACATGCTAACAAACAATAATAATAGTAATCAATTAAAAGCTAAGCTAAAAAGGTGAGCCTCAAGCCTGCTCTTAAAATACTGAATGTCCCCTGTGGTCCTGAGGTCCTCCGGCAGCGCGTTCCAGATACGAGGGCCATAATACTTGAAAGACGCCTCGCCATGGGTACATACACCTTAGGAATAACGAGGAGGTGGCTGCCGGAGGAGCGCAGAGGTCGCGAGGGTTCATAAGGTAAAAGAAGTTCTGCAAGATAAGAAGGTCCCAACCCATTGAGACACTTAAAAACCATTAAGAGAATCTTAAAATCAATCCTGAAACATACGGGGAGCCAATGCAATGATTGTAAGACCGGTGTAATGTGCTCCCGCCTCCTGGTCTTCGTCAGGACACGTGCTGCCGAATTCTGTAGTAGTTGTAAACTTGAGATGCTCTTTTTGGGAAGACCAGAAAGCAGGGCGTTACTATAATCCATTCTACTGGTGATAAAAGCATGCATCAGCGTCTCCGTATTGGCCCGAGAGAGAATGGGGCGGACTCTGGCGATGTTCTTTAGATGATAAAAACCTATTTTTGTCACGTTTTTAATGTGAGGGATAAAAGACAGAACCGAATCAAAAATCACGCCCAGGTTCTTCACTTGTTGTGAGGGATTAAAAGACAGTGATTGTAATTTTGGTAAAAGTCTCTCTCTCTGAGCCTCAGGACCGATAACTAAAACTTCAGTTTGGTCCTGATTGAGCTGGAGAAAGTTTTCTGCCATCCAGGATTTGATGTATAAAATGCAATTAAAATGTGCGTCCATTGGCTGTGTGTCATCAGGAGACACGGAGATGTACAACTGTGTATCATCAGCATAACTGTGAAAGTTCACTCCATGTCTCCTGATGACACCACTAAAAGGGAGCATGTAAAGGTTAAAAAGCACTGTGCCTAAAATTGAACCCTGGGGCACACCACATGTGATCTCATGAACCCTAGAGGAACAGGTATCTAAACTCACCATAAAAGTCCTGTCTGTGAGATAAGAGGTGAACCATCTGTGGACAGCACCAGAGAGGCCGATCTGTTTTAAACGGGTTAAAAGAATAGTGTGGTCTACTGTGTCAAAGGCAGCACTTAGATCCAGCAGAACCAACAATGTCACCCTCTGTGCATCGTAGTTTATCCTAAAATCATTTAAAATCTTCAGAAGGGCCGTCTCTGTGCTGTTCAGTCCAGACTGAAATTTCTCTAGGACATTATGAGCATTAATAAAATCATTTAATTGAATTAAAACAAGCTTTTCTAAAAGTTTGCTTAAAAATGGTAAATTAGATACCGGTCGATAATTATTTAAATCATTAAAATCTAAATTGCTCTTTTTCAACAGGGGCCTCACCACTGCCCCTGTAAAGGCGACAGGAAAGACCCCTGCCTGAAGTGAGCTATTCATCACGTTTAAAATCTCATCCCTAAATGGAGCATAAAACTGTTTAAAAAACAGAGTAGGAATTGGATCCAGAACACATGTGGTGGGCCTCACTAAGGAGAAAACTTTGTCACGGCTCGCATGAGGTGCGCTTAAACATCATGTAAGATGTTTGCGTTGACTGTGGTCTTCAGAAAACATCGTGGACAAACACCAGCATGGTGCCCCAAACCATCACTAACTGTGGGAACTTTACATTGGACTTATGCAATATTGATTTTGAGCCTGTCCACTCTTTCTTCAGACTCTGGGACCATGATTTCCAAATCACATGAAAATTTTACTTTCATCTGAAAACAGGACTTCGGACCACTGAGCAGCAGTCCAGTTCTTTGTCTCCATAGCCCAGATAAGATGCTTCTGATGTTGTCTCTGGTTCAGAGGTGGCTTGGGGGTTGCTGATGGACTTTTTCCTTTTCCTACGACACTTTTTTCATTACAGCCAACTTTCTATGAAGATATTTGGATACAGCACTCTGAACAACTAGTTTCTCTTACAATTATGTTTCGTGGCTTCTCCTCATTGTGGAGGGTGTCAATGACTGTCTTCTGGACACGTGTCGAGTCAGCGATCTTCATCATGATTGTGTAGCCTTCTGACCCCAACTGAGACCATTTAGAGGTTCAGGAAACCATTTGTTTGTCTTTACTGCCAATGGAGACACGGAGTGTTTGCAAAAGTACACTAAAGGGTAGGATAAAGCCATCTATAAATTAGTAGGCAAAAAAAAAATTCAAAAGAAACAAAATCAAGTAAATAAACAAGTCAAGGATAAAAGACCTTTGAATGGAAGCCTATCCCTACAATGGTATGGCATGGTATACAAAGTCATAATTAGTATGAAATGTATGTTTCATTTTACAACAACTTGCATACATTCTTGACTCATAAAGTACTTGAGTTTTGTTATTAAAGACATGATAATGGCAACAACAAGGTGTTAAGAGCCAGGGATTTACCCAGTTTTACCATTCAGGAAATTACTTTTCCATTTAAATTAACCAGGCAGCATCGAAAAGGTGTGAAATAAAATACGTAGATGCTTGATTTGACCGCAAAATGGTGAGAAAATTCAGATATAAGAGGAAATATATTAAGGGTTTGGAAAATAAAATGGTAATCCGCATTTGCTTTCACAGGACGGAAAAACAAAATGTTATGGTTGCGCGGCAGCAACGGTCGGTGGAAATTTCTATAAATTCAGCAGAAATCCAGACTGTTGATTAAAATGAGAAAGGTTTTTTTTCTGGGGCTAAAATGTCATTATATTATAATTTTGTTTGGGTATATTCATCAGAAATAGCTTGAGGGAGGTCAAAGTTTGAGTTACAGATAGAAAGGGATCAGTTTCATATCACGCCTGAAAAAGGAAATGCATGGGTGGATAGAACATTTAAACCAATGTTGAGAAAATGAGCCAAGAAAAAACTAAACTTCCCCATCTTGACTTCTGAAACCTTTTAATTTTTAGTTGTGCTTTCTGCTGATAAACAGGATCTGTGTCAATTTCACACTTACAGGTCAACTGCACAGAAGTGAGCAATCATCAGAATTTTGCATGAGTGGCTCTGATTTTCACCCATAATGCAGTTTGATTTAACCATCCATCACAGGCAAATTAGTTTATTGACGATAGAATCTACTAAAAGTGTGTTATTAGCAATAAAGAATCAATAATTAAAGGTTTTTAAACATCCATTAAACTGATGCTGTTCTCTTTAAAGAATAATACAGACAACAAACATCCAATCTCACGTAAACCACATGAAATCATAGATGGTTAAAGCTTTGACACTACGTAGAGCAGAAGAGGCGACTGTTGTGGATTAGGAAGTTTAGTAAACCAGGACCTTTGCGAGAATTTTAGCATCCACATTCAAAAGCGACACCGGTCTGTAAGATCTGCAGCATAAAGGGTTTTTATCCTTTTTCATAAGCACAGAAATAACAGCTTGACGCATAGTTGGCAGAAGTGACCTAGCAGTAATGGACTCATTGAATGGTGAGAGTAGTCTAGAGAATTTCTTAACTAACTCAGCCAGGAAGCTGTCCAGGAGATTTGCTGCCTTGCATACTGCTAATTGCAGAAGCAATCTCAGCCATCGAAATATCCTTTTCTAGATCCTCAACCAAATCCGCACTCACAGAGGGGACACCTATACTGTTGAAAAAGACCTCCAAATCATCCCCCGTAGAGGGGAGCCAGATGAGTACAGCCATCAGTAAAATCAACCAAAGCATGAGTTGATCGTTTCATTGTCCAAGCATCTGACTCCTTGATCGTTATTAATTGCTGGAATGATCTGAGAGACTGATGTCTCATGGGGCGACGGTGGCATAGGAGTTAAGTGGACGCCCCGCAATCGGAAGGTCGCGGGTTCGCGTCCCACTCGGTCTGTCGCCGTCGTTGTGTCCTTGGGCAAGACACTTAACCCGAATTGCCTCTGTTGGTGGTGGTCAGAGGGGCCGATGGCGCAACAATGCAGCCTCGCTTCTGTCAGACCGCCCCAGGGCAGCTGTGGCTACTCAGTAGCTTACCATCATCAGCAGTGTGTGAATGTGTGAGTGCATGCAGCGTCTTTGAGTGTCCTAACAAAGCGCTATATAAGTTCGATGAATTTTTTTTTTTTGATGTCTGACACAGTTGATGCACAAGCATGCGTCCCGCTCTCTCACCATTTTCAAAATATTCACAGCACGATTTAGAAATTGCATATTCTGCCTGTCGAGTGGACAAGGTATTACATTCCATTTGGAGCACCATGAGATTCTTTATCAAAGTCGGCAAAGGAGAGCGGCAAAAATTCCTCATCCACAGTAGTCATCTCATCCGTCCATGATTTCAGCCGCTCATCCCTTTTCTGTTCCTTGATCGCACTGTCACATAGCGGGCGATGGTGGCAGAGGAGTTAAGTGGCTGCCTTGCAATCGGAAGGTCGCAGGTTTGCATCCCGCTCAGTCTGTTGCTGGGAGAGTTTAAGGCTGGTTTATACTCTCTGTGAGCTCCGCAACAGAGAGACGCACACGGAGCGTCGGAAAGGTTTTCACATTCGAACTTCTGTTCAGACAGCGGAGTGTTGCAAAGCAATTCCCTGCCAAGACAACAGAGGGCGTAGCACTATTCTGTGATATCCTGCCACCATGACACTCATGTATCCGGTTCACGATAGTGTATTTACTCGTGTGTTTACATTGTTTTAATGTATTTCAGAGACTTTTTAACATGGACTAATTTGTCCTTCATTCTCCTCCACCTCTTCATCCAGTCGCCACCTCTAAACCCACGTTTCCTGTCGTTTCCATCCACGTTTGCTCCGTATTTTGTACTCCTTCAGTCACGGGTGAATAAACGTTCATATTTTCGGACTTTTCCGCAATGCGTTCTTCAATCTATTCTGGGTCTGCCGCTAAATATTTTTTTACTTAGTAACGGAGCAACAGCGGTGCTGGTGACGAAGTTACAGGAAGCGTCATCCTGACCAATCACAAGCTTGCGGTCTCCGTTACTTTCGACGGATGTTTAAAATTTGGGGCATGTCTCCGTCGCCCTCCGTGAGCCAGTCGGAGAGCCCTTGCGCTGACGCAAAATGGCGGTGCGTGCGTCCGTTTCACGCAGACGTACTGAGTATAAACCAGCCTTTAGCCTGTGGCGATGCATTTCATGCTCCTTTATTCTTCTTTTTTATTTATTTTATTAAAAAACAATATGCATCCAAAACACTCAAATTTGAGAAATACAAAAATTTCAGAAAATTACATTTCAGTTTTTTTAAATGTTATTTAAAAAAAATTGTTATAATTTGCCTGTTGCTGTCGTCACAAAAAACGATGAGGATATAAACTTTTTTGTTAATGGTGAACAGCAGAAACATTTTTTTAAAATTCGGATTATCTATTTACTAATTAATTGTATAATTTTTTTATTGGGTTTTTTAATTTATGTCTTGAATAAATAAGATAAATTTATGGTTTGTGTGAACATTAAAATGACTTATTAAAGAACACTGGTCTTCTCTGGAGTGGCCAGTGGGGTGACCAGCAATTTTCTAGGGGTGGCCATGGCCATCCCTGGCCACCCCTTGGGGGCGCCACTGAGCATTCGCAAAAAAATAATCAATTCAGGAAAAAGTCCTATGAACAGGAGAAAAAAAAGGAGTACGTCCTTTAATTAGGATTTCAAAAACGCCACACATACACACAACTGCCCCATATGAGTCCAAAAATCTTTGAATTGACTGAGCTGATTTAGTGAGAGTCAGTCGTCCAGTTGCACTCCGGTCCATTGAGGATAGTACACAGTTAGTGTCTCCCCCCATTAAGAGGTAATGTCATGAGAGGAGGAAAAGTATTCTGGAGCAATTATTTTACAACAACGTAGACATACAGAACTGTGGCAACTGGCAAGTAGGAATAAAGCTAAAGAGAAGTGTTGGAAGTAACGGCATTTAAGTATAACAGCAGTACTAACAGCATTATTTTTTAACCTTTTTAACATTTATTAGTCAGACTGGATATGTATAAAGCGGGATGCAGGTAGAAGAAATGCTAGAGAGGTGGAGAGATGTACAGGAAAAGAGAGGAATGAAGATTTGTTAACAGAGAGTGGAAAAGAGGTGAAGCAGGATGGAATGGGTGAATTAAAGTGTCAGGTGTGATAAAAGGTTTCAGCAAGAATGAAAGGAAAGGCATAGAAGACAGTGGTGTGAGGCCGTGTCCACGAGGAAATGACAGGAGGCAGAAGTGGAGGTTGCAGAGCTGTAGATGTTGAGGTTCTCCATGGGAGTGACGAGGATGGGTGTTTTAGAGATAAAGTCAGAGGGGCCAGACTGAAATGCTTTGGATGTGTCTGAGAAAAAAACAATAATTTTGTGGCGAGGGAGTTACAAACACTTTGGTGAATGGGGGAAGTTCTGCAGTTGACTCTGTTCTTCCTTTCAAATTATTTTCCAGATGTTGTAATTTACACCCAGAAACACGACTTTATAATGTAATAAACAGATGGACATGTAAGTCCGCTCTTCACAGAGAGGCTCACGACGAGGAACCACCACCCAGGGAACCTTCCAGACATCACCTGCAGCTCTCAGAACAAAGGATAAAAGGAATTGAGGTCATACAAACTATAAAATTATAAAGTGAACATGCACATGTAAACACACATGCACACACACACACACACACACACACGCCCAGTGAGCACTTGTCTCTTCATAAGACAAGGCCTTTAGACACTCCCTCTGCTGGCTGATTATGACTAAGTCCCTCAATCAAATGGAGCTTCCTAGTGGGCTGAGAGCACTGACCAGGCATGAGCTGAGGGTAAGTACACTACCGAGTGGCCAGCAGGAGACACTGAGGCTGTAAGCAGATTGTCAACCACAGCATCTCTTTAAGAGAACAGGCAAAATACTACCCCACTACTACTACTAATAACCCTAACCAAATAGTAGATTTATGGGTGTGGTGATAAAGGAAATGAAGTTGGTTAGTGAGAGAGTAGATGATTCAGAAGTCACTGTGGCGACCCCTAAAGAGGAAAACCCTAAAGAGAAAGAAGAGTAAAGCAAAAAGCAAGTATTGACTACATATGCTGAGGTTATTCGACATTAATGTAAAATTAATAATGAAATCGTCCCCAAATGTCTCTAAAGGAACTGAAAACAAAATAAACACAAAAAACAGCCTAACCTTTATGTGCATCATAACTTCTAATGGAATAACGTAAAAGCTGTTTGTGTCTGCAAGTGTCGAGCATTCATTATGTACGTGATGCTGTTTGGAAGATGCAACACCATCTCAGTAGCTGATAAGAAAACGTAAAGCTGGGTTTGTTTATGAGAAACCTCCATACAACAGAGGTGGGCGTTAGATGTGTGCAAAGTGCAGACGCATCATCTGCTTGTGCAACCCGGTCTCACGGCGGTTCGTCAGATAGTCACATCATTTAATCGCACTGTGCAGAGTGCATCCAACACAAACAGTAAATAACTGTCTTTACCTTCACGAGGTGGGAGTTAGAACAGCCGACTCAAATATTTCTGCTCATGTGGAATTGAAGACGATGTTTAGATTAGAGTTGAATTTTGATTTCCATGTTGCCAACCCAGATTTAACACTGATGCTGGTACTTTAGTATTGATAGAATTTTACTATTTTGATTGCAGTTCTTTTTCAATTTTTGCGTGTTTGCACGTCCCACAGCTTTGATAAAAATTATAATAAAAAAGACGCAGTTAAACTGGGTGTAGTGTCTTGACTTTTTTGGTTGCAGCAAAATTAGCAAAAAGTTGTGGAAATGTTCCTCATCATTGGGATTTGATCCACTCCTCCTGGGACTTAGGAAAGTATTTTGTACTTATAAAATCAGTGATTTTCAAGTACAAGCACCAAAACTTGTATGTACTTGTGTTTGTAAAAACTGTCTAGATGTTTTCCTCCTAACTCACCACTATCGCCGTATAAATCAAGCATTTAAGTACGCACTTCAGCCTGTTTGGGGCCTTTGAGTAAGACTGAAAGTGATGGTGTCTTTCGTTTTACTATTAAATGATCAAGCACCTGCAACCTGATCCTTACTGACACTGTAGGCTGAACAGAAAAACCAAAGACTCCATGAAACCTGAACTTAAGCTGCAGTAGTCATAAAAAAGCCACAAAGCTTATCTTATATCAGAGTTTTGGTTTGAATTTAAATAGGAAAATGAAGAAAATCAAACTCTCACGTTGGCAAATAGTGGAAACAGCAGCTTTATTGAAGTCACAATTTAACAAACTCATCATGCAGCTGCGTTTTACTTCACAAGATCACAAAAAGACACCCCACCCCCCATAGACTTTAGCTTCAGATGTAAAGCATTGTTTTAATCTCCTAGAAGACTTATGCACCCTGCATGAATAAAAAACATTATATTTACACACAAAATTAAATCCACATGTAGATTTTCTCTTTGTTTGAGAGACGCAAGACAGGATGTTTTTATTTTTCTTTTACTTTTCCCACTTCTTCAGTGAAAAAAATCTTCCATTTTTATTTATTTGCAGGACATTGAACCCAAATCTTTGAAAATCCTAAGTCTTGCTAAGTTTTCTTTTCTAAAATTCATATTATTCTTTTATTGAAAATGTTGAAACACAAACATTTACAGTGCTGAGAACTATACATTAGTAATTTTCTGATGAATTTACCACCAACAAGCACTAGTTAGCTGAGAACTTTTAAGCCCGTGCAGGTTTAGAAAGTGTCAGATTCTCGCTGCACGTGTAAAACTGCTGCTCGGGCAGATAAAGTTTGGAAAATCACTTCTGTCACCTGTAAATGAAGAGGACACTTGAGCTGGAAGACAGATCTGTTAGTTTTATCAAACAGTTTCATTTCTTTTTAATTTCTCAGTTTTGCTCTTTAGCCGAGAATCATGAGTCAAAAATGTGCTGAGAGGAAAATCTGACAGAACACTTTTGCATTTGTTGAGAGTAACTCAGGAAAATAGCAAAAGAATTCTGTCAAAATGTAACTTTGCTCATTGAGGGAAACAAAATCTCTCTGCTTTATTGTTTTTGTTGACGAGTTATAACTGAAGAGGAAATGTCTATAAGGTTTAAAATGCATAATAATTTTTAAAAAAATCCAAGTTCACTGAGAAAAAGTTTTTAATTAGTTGGTATTTTTGAAATGTGATCAATCACTCTGAGCTTCACAAGCAGGCTAAACGTGAAAATAGTCTTCTACAACCTTTTTCCTCCCTGCTGAAAAAACCCAGCATATGTCGCTAGTCCAGCATGCAATGCTGTTAATTGGATTCTGATCCAGTATGCTGGTCCAGGATGGGGTGCTGGTCCAGAATCCATGTAACAGCATCCCATGCTGGACTAGCGTCGCAAACTGGACCAACATACCAGCATCCAAAACACAGTACATGCTGTTTTTTTTTTTTTTTCCAGCAGGGCTGCTTTAGCTGCCGATAAAAAATAGACCGAGAAACGTTCGGGTCAGAAAAAGCTACTCAGATCTACGTCACACTGAATATGAACAATCATGGCCTCATCATTCTCGGCTCACAACGTGGAATGACTGTTGTTGAATTAGCGTCCCGAGAAGAGAGCAGAGTGCGTCTCGGCTAGTAGAAGCTAACTGTTAGCATTAGCAACTCCACAACAAGGAAGCTCTCCTTTAGGCTTTAGCTAATTGTAGAAATAAAACATCAATGTTGCAGAGCATGGTAGAGTCATGTTGCTGTTAGCCAATCAGAAGTGAGATGTTCCAAATATCATGAAATAAGACTCCAAATCCTGCCGTATGGCTCACATCTGCTCTGGCTAACTTCTACTTCCTGACACAGGAGCGCCAGAGCTTTTTTTCCCAACAGAGATCAACTCACAAGGCATTCATTTATACCAGAAAGCACTGCAAATGTGTTGGAAAAATGAGTGAACTTAGTCTTTAAAATAGTTAAAGGTTAAAAATAAATGCTGACTGGATGTTTCTGAGAAACAGGAATAGAGGCGCCCAATCCTGGTCTTGGAGGGCCGGTATCCAGCATGTTTTAGTTGTTTCTCTGGACAACTAAAATCAGGACATTCTTTAAGATTTCAAAGTTTCTTTTTACTATAACTGAGAACAATTATCAGCTTTACATTTACTCGTGTTAAGACCTATGTCTCTTTTCTGTGAGGTAGCTGACTGTGGCGTACTCTGTCCCACTGGGACTAAACTCCACAGGTGCTGGAGGTCTCTTGGGGAAGTCCAAGACGCTGTACACCAGCGAGGGTCCGGGCACGTTAATGGGCACATCGATTGTTTCCTGCAAACACAGTTGAAGTTACGCTCAATAATCGCTGTTGATGGTGTTTACTCTGCACATACAGTTTAAAAATGGAGAAATGTTGGTAACACTTTACAATAAGGGTCCCTTTATTAACGTTACTTAGTGGATTATTAAGCATTAAAGGAACTAGAGGCAGGATCTTTAAAAAATCTGTAAAAAATTAAACATGTATGTTCATTTTTTCAAAGCTAATGGGTGATGAAGCGTTATAAACCTAAAAGAATGAGGCCACCCATGTATCGTTCCATTTTCTTGAACAGGCTGTTTGCTGCAAAATGCGCTGCAGTTCGGTCACGCTGCCCTACGGATATGGCGTCAATTGACACTGCTTGCGCGTTCACGACAGCTTCAAAACAGAAAGAAAATGTGTTCGACAGTGCAGATCGGTAGGTGGCGCTATTGCACCTTAAGTTGCTTGCCAAACGCCAAACTCCTAAAGAAGAACTGTGGGAATGGATTCTACTGCAACCAGCAAACGACCAAGCGTGGCACAAAGGAAGTTTATTCAGCGGCATCTCGTGAGTCAAAGACCAAATATGGTAAAAGACAGGCAGGGACCCGAATCTATATCGGATACGTGATTGACAAATGGAGGCTGCTTCAACTATATCTGGGACTCAAAAAGGATGCTGCCATGGCTCATTTCCTAGTGAGCAGGTAAGAAACATTATAGGTTGTGTTTAGAGATGATATGACAATGATCTGACCTCACCGATGACTCAGAGAGAGCTAGCGTGCAGTAGCATTAGCTGTGATCATGCTACAGTAGTAGCATTAGCTGTGATCAGGGCTGCAGCGTGGATTGCTTCGCCGCAATATTGTCCGTGAGAGCGGCGGGGAGTTGCCTTTTCAGCGTGAGATATTGGAGGTGTGGCGTGAGAGCGTGTGAAGAGGGTCAGGTAATGGTATTTTTGTGTTTGTGTAACATAGCCGTCTGTGCACGCTCCCGTGCTGGGCTGCAGTTACTCGCAGAGCCGGGCGCGTCGCTCGTGAGCATCGTTTCTTTTTTCCTGCCTCTAGTTCCTTTAATAAATAAAAGATCCCTTTATTAACGTTTGCAATATTGTTAGCTATTAAGTGTCATTATGTTAGGACAAAGGGCCAAGGGCCATGTCTGCTTAACATTAATATTGAGTAGTTCTTAATACTTTATTTAATAGTTTTTTAATGCTTAATAATGCACAAAGTAACGTTAATAAAGGGACCCTTATTGTAAAGCGTTACCATGTTCATACCTGCAAAGTGGGGTTTGAATTTCTTTGTGGTTCTTGTTGTTGGCCTGCAAAACAAGCACAACAGGTCAAAATATGAGTCATGAGGATAGTTAATTTCACCGTGTTTACCTGCGAGCATAAAGTCAGCAAAAACTTGCATTAGCAAGCACAGACAAGAAATCTTCAGCTGTGGTTTCTGAGGTCAGCATGGCTGTCAGAAAACATCAAAGCTGCACGTTCTGACTAAAAGTAGGCCAGAGGGGATTTGCCTCTGAGGTATAAGAGTACTCTTAAAAAAATGTGCATGCACGATGCAAATGTGTTTTTTCCACTCCTCACTCAGTAATAATATAGACAGGATTACATTTGCATGCGCTGGAGAGTTTGGTATCAAAAAAGGTGAATCATCGCATGAATCTAAAGGATGTGAAACTGCAACCTGGTTTGCTTTTTTCAGCATCAAACCACACAACTGCAAATTTTTTCCACCAAATAAACATTATCTTCTCATCAGTGTGTTTGCTAAGTAGCCCATCTGTCGGTAAACTACTGGTATATAGAACCAAATCCAATATTAAGCCTGGAATACCAAAACAAACACTGGCTTATTTTTATGATATCAGATGAAACTTTAGTGCAGAAATAAAGAGTTTAAATCACAAGAGGCTAACTCTTAATTTAGGTCAGTGCTATGAGTCATACGGATAAATTGCTGTCTAGAAACTAAACAGATGCAGAAAAGTTGATTTTTTTTTTGTCCTTTTCCTTACCTCTGGTTTTTACAGAACAACAGATGAGGAATGGAAGCAAAACAACCAGCAGCATCACAAGTGAAACCAAGAGGACCATGACAACAGGGGAGGGGAGGAAAGAGGAACTTCCACCACCGTCGTGTGTGGTGAGGTTAGTAGACGTCGGAGGAACTGTGGGAGTTAAAAGAATATTTTGATTATTACACGTACTCATCAATGCAGAAAATAAATTACATGACAATAAACTGATTCTGGTTCTATTTTATTCTATTCAATTTCACAGCAAAATGTTTGACCTGAACAAGTGGGAAAATCACATGTGTACTAATCAGGGCTGCATTCCATTTAGAGAAACTTCTGCTCGTGAGTGTTAAGTGACTGTGTGCCTTTTTCCTGGCGATAGGGGGCAGTACATACCTAAATCATTGGAAGCAAGCGGTATTTTTGTGTTCAGGTAAGACATTACCAACGGATGGCCATTAGGGTCAAAAATCCCTTGGAGTGCAATTTTAGGCCCAGTCCCAATACTCGCACTTGCACCCTTGCGCCCTTCAATTGCGCCTTCCCGTCCAGAGGTGCGAGTGCATAGGGTGTCCCGATTCTCAAGTGCAGAGGGTGACCACGCCCCTTTTGCACCCTTAATCCGCACTACGCCCAAGTCCGCATCGATGCGGACTTTGGGCAAGGGTATTACCCACAATCCATTGCTGCGTGGGAAGTTTGAGAAGAAGGCAGAGCAATGGCTCAAGTGCCTTTTCTGAAAACATGTATTTTCAAATGAAAGAAACAAATTTTTTAGATGATCAACGATATTTATTCATGCTTTGAATGTTTTAGACTAAGATTTAATGTGAACAGCAATGAATGTAAATTTTGTTTGTTTGAAAGTTGTTAATAAAGTTTTATTAAAAAAAAATAGCACAAACAGCGACCGGCATCCCAGCATTCATCACGGTTGATGATGTAACGCTCCCTGTCCCAATCTGCACACTTGTGTACTACGCACTCAAAGCCTTACTGCGCACCTCCTCTAAAGTGCACTTCACAGAAGGGCGTAGGGCGCAGTGCGAGTTTTGGGATTGGGCCTAACACCAGCAAAATTACAAGCACACCAGACTCCTTTTTATCACTGGCAACAAGCGAAGAGGTAAATGTTTAAAACAACGTTTATGAATGGCGAAAGCTTTGTAACCGCTTGTTACAAGTCTGTAAAAGTGTTTTGTCCTCACGGGCTCCTGTAGAAGGAAACATGATGTCTAATATGGCGTCGCTCAGAGACTTAGACACGCACCGATGTATTTTAGACCCAATTTTTATGGTTATATGTTACAAAGCCGCCAATATTTTTCAACAACTGGGCATCATTTAATTCATTTTCAACAACATTTCGATGGATATTTCCAGAGATTAATGGTAAAAACTACACACTGTCACTTTAACAGAATGTTCAGCAGCAGAAGAGGAATACATCCCTTCTTAATATATGTGCCTGCCTTAAAATCTATGCTTTCAAGTTTAAATATCTGCTGTGAAACAGACGTACTGTATTTCTTTAATAGGGAGCCTAAGTCACGCCCATCTACTTCCAGTCCAAGGGTCCCTTACTGCCAAAACAAAATGAATGGGAGTCTATGAGAAGATAAAAGTTATTTTGTGATCCTGTTTGCTATGTGTCATGGATTTCACATATGATGTCCGTGAATTTTAAAGATACGTTTTGATTCCAAGAAAGCGCTGAGGCAGCAAAAGATAGTTTAGGCTTTGTGTGAAAAGACGTAGTGGACTACAAATTTACATCAAACCAGTCCAGACAAGCAGCAGAAGAAGAAAAATGGCTGTGAGTTTAGCGAGCTTCAGTTCCTTCTTCCAGGACAAAGGAAGGAGCATTAAACGTGGAGAAAACCACTATAAACCTGGCCATGTGGTAAATAGCAGCTACGCTGGAGGAGAAGAGACTCTACTGTGACGTCATATATGCGACGTTTGATTTGCAGTCTTTTTACAAACAAATAAATCTCAAATTAGGTGACATAGTCGAGCCTTACCTGTGGTGCTTCTGTTGTCTGCTTGAACGATCAGCTGCACTTTATTACTTTTTCTGACGCGTCCATTCTCAAACACAGCAGCCCAGTAAACTTCAGTGTGGTTTAGAATCAGATTGGAGATGTGATAAAATATTGTTGAGTTTTCTGGGTACACCTCACAGCAGCTCTGATTCGATGCTAAATACTGAGCAATCTTTTGTTCTCCTGATTTATAAATTCCAATGTCTTTAGTGATGGTGGTGTTAAATGTGAACTCAAGCGTGATGTTTTGGCCGACGATCCCAGTGACTTCAGCATGCCCAGGGCCTGGATGAAGACACAACAGCGACAATTATGAAGTCAAGAGAAGGATTACTGTTGTGATGAACTCTAATATTAGAGCTGCTCAGACTCTGAGTCATCTTAAAACTTTTAAAGATGCATTTTTATGAGCTGACTTTTAATTAGGAACAGATGATGTATTTTCTACCTCTTTTTAACTTTGTTTTTGCATCATTTTAAACTTTTTATGATGACCAATTTTTATCAAGGAGTGTCCTAAAGGTTCTATCGCACCTATTTTAACTTATTTGAACAGTCGCTTTGTTTTATTTCATTTTGATTATTGGGGTGTGATCTGTTCCTCATGCTGTGAAGCACTTTGGTCAGCAACAGCTTTTTTAAATGTGCTATAAAATTCACCTTGACCTCTAACACACATCAGTTAAGCCTTATAGCAGCACAGGTATTCAAAAAGCACAATATTAAATCAAACATGTTGTCCAGACCCATGTTGGAGACAAGAGCCTCAGTTTCCCTCTATCACTGAATCGATCTGAAATGAAGCGATGCTTGACGAGTTGCATAACCCACGAAAATAAAAATAGCTATAAAATTCAACAAGCACCAAGTTTAGCTTTTATTAGTTCTCTCAGGTTTGCAATTATGCCTCATTTAAGGAATTTCTTAAAGATCAATCTAAATAAGACTAGAAATAATAAAATAATAATAAATTATAGCTCTAATATATTTTACAAACTCGTACAAATTCATGTTACATGTTTCAAATATAAACTTTTATTATTATTTCACAGAACTCTGCATTTAATGTAATCAAAAGGAGAAAATGTTGGAATAAGTGCGATTTTCTAATTCTAGTCCGTTAATTGACAACAGGAATCATGCTGGTGGAGCCCAATTAAACCTTTTCTTACCCCTTGAATGTTAACATAGGAGGCATGAACAACATTCAATCAGACCTTTCTCTTAACCGTTTTAACTAGAATTAACTTTATTTTACGTAATTACCTCATTTAAAATCTTGTGGGAACTTTTGATTGGCTTGTCTCACAGTTAGTCAAACGTGCATAATCTATGCCTGAACATTAATGTTAATTAATTAACGTTTCTAAAGACTAACGATTTTTGGGTTTCTACTATTTCCCAAGCAACTATCCAGATTATTTTTATAACTCTGTATATTTGACATCTATTAAACATTCTGCCCCCATTTCTAAATCTGCTTGCAGAAAAAAAACCGCAACATCCTCTTTGAGCTATAGTTACCGAGGGGTAAAGTTATAGCAACATGAACGCCTCACTAGTTACCGTAATTTACAGCTGCAAGGAAATCAAAGTGTCACTGGAGGCCTGATGAGTCATAGGGGCATCAGAGATTTATTGAAACAAAGCTGCAAACATGCATTTTTTGTTGTTTGTGTATAAAGCAGGTGGAACCCCACAAAGCCAAATGTCACGAAGAAAAACACCTTACCATTTAAAACCGTGTGAGCTGCGACGATCAAAACTAACCCAAAAGGCTGCATGGCGATGCTCTCAACCATGACAGAGAACTCGTTCTTCTCTCAGGCCCTGCCGTGTTGGCCCTCAAGCACTAGATCTCACTGATGTTTACGCGTGTCGCTCTTCTCCTGGTTATCTACGTTTTACGAGTAAAGTAGTAGTTTTTGTCCCTGACGGGAGGAAACTGTAGGCAGGAACTTGCTCGAACACCCATTTATCTACCTACAGCATCAGAAGCGCCTCCTGTGACGGAAGACTTCAAAGTCATGGACATGTGGTGTAGACCGTGTGGAGCGCAGCAGAGGAGGATGTCACTCATGATGCAAGCAGATCCAGGAAGAGCAAACAATCTGAGGGAGAGGCTGCAAACCTTTGACATTTTATTAATATACAAATCTACTTTAGCGTTATCTAAAGTTAGTTTATTTTAAAGCTGTTCTCTGATCTGTGTTGTGAAGTTAACAGAGTAAAAAGCACGCCGTTAGAGTGGATACATTTTGCAACACAAAAGACTGTGAAAGCTTTTTCATCTGTTTTTCTGTTGTTTTTTAACAACGTCTTATTATGACAAACATTTGGGGACATTTTTAGTCAAAAACACGTCTTCAGATCTGATTGTTCTTGGTTCCGAGGGTAAACGGATAGCGTCTGCAGCTGTTTTAACCACCAGACTTGTTCTGGAGAATTATATCTGATTACCAAACCACACATTTATGATAAGCTTAATTTTCACTCTCAGTGTGCATAAACAACATATATAATTCTCATAAAGGTCGTGTTTCAGAAGCGTTGTACTTGGTTTCTGTGCTCATTTGCAGTAATTGTGTTGGTTTGAAGGATTTCTGATGACAAAGATGAATAGAGGCTTTCCATGTTGAATATTATTATTTGAATGTGTGTTCATGACAAAATGCGTTGAACGTGCCACCTACTGTATATTTCACATTTGGCAACACGTTAACCACAACACAGGAAGTTGGGGGCTTTGAAGATAAATCAGTGTCAGCAGACTGGGGGGAGTTTTTGGTGGATGTTTGGTTTCGTCTTCACCACATCGGAGGTCTTCTCAGCAGAAGATTCAGCTTTTCATTCTAATGTGTTGTCCTCTGCTGATTTTTTTCTGTCTACGCAGGTTTTTCTAATGTGTGGAGAGCTTTTGGTCATTTTGGATGCTGGTCAGACTCTAAACAAAAACATGCGGTACATTTTTTTAATCAGTGATGTTTTGTTCTTGTTATTTTTGTGGCCCATTAGATTTATGTGGCGGTGTATTTTTCTGCAGACTTTCCTGCCATTAATATTATTTATTTATGGGGGGGGGTATTGAAATATGCATAACAATAAAGTTCCAATTCAAAAAGTTGCACAGCATACCTAAGACCACATGTGACAATGAGCAGAATAAGCGAAACGATGTTTGGCTCTATTTGACACAATGGGGAGCCAGACCATGGGTCCCCAACTACCCAAAAAAATAATGGAAGTCTTTGACAGGATAAAAGTTATTTTCTGATCCCATTTGATATGTGTCATGGATTTCACATATGATGTTTGTGAATTTTAAAGACACATTTTGATGCCAAGAAAGAGCTTATTTTCAAACGATGGCAAAAGTTATTTTAGGTTTTGTGTGAAAAGACGTATAGAAATACAAATGTTCATCTCACCAAATTGACATCAAGAGGAGACAAGAGGAGAAGAGAAGATTAGTTCAGTGAGCTTCGAATCCTTCTTCCAGGATGAAAGAAGGAGCATTAAACTATAAATCTGGTCATGTGGTAAGTAGCAGCTAGAGATTCTGTGGTGACGTCACATATGCAACATCTGATTTGTAGTCATTTTATTTATGAATTTTTACAAGCTAATAAATCTTAAATTATTTGACAGACGTAGTCGAAACATACAATTACTTTTCATTTAAATTGAAGTACAACATATGTGTGATTCAGGGCGTAAGGCAAAGCGGATTAGAAAATAGCTTTTATAGCCCCGTTTACTTGCATTTATTTTTTCTTTCTTCCAGGGACCCGGATGGGGGAGAAGGCTTTGGCTCCCCATAATGGTGCAAATCTTTCATCAGAAATAGCTCAAAGGTCTTTTATTTTGAAAGGAAAACTTCGGAACAACCACCTTGGCTGGGATGTGAAACTGTAAAGTCATGAGTTGAATGTTGGGGTGCAGTTCCACAGTTCCCCTGGTTTCATGCATGTGGACCCTAGATACAGAAGAACTAAACATAGAAACTTAACAAGTTGATACCACAAAGAACCAAAGCGCCCCCCAGTGGCAGAGTGCAGTACTAGTTTAAATTCCCAGACATTTTTCTGTCAAGATTATTCTCTTCAGATGTGTGTATGTGTGTGTGTGTGTGTGTGTGTGTGTGTGTGTGTGTGTGTGTGTGTGTGTGTGTGTGTGTGTGTGTGTGTGTGTGTGTGTGTGTGTGTGTGTGTGAGTGCGTGCATGCATGTGTTTGTGTGCGCGCGTGCATGTGTGTCCATGTGAGTGTGTGTGTGTGCATGCTTGCATGTGTGTGTGTTTGTGTGTGTGCACGTGCATGTGTTGTGTGTGTGTGTGCATATGTGTGTGTGCGTTCATGCAGCCTGCGTGCATGTGTGTCCATGTGAGTGTGTGTGTGCATGCTTGCATGTGTGTGTGTTTGTGTGTGTGCACGTGCATGTGTTGTGTGTGCTTGTGCATATGTGTGTGTGCGTTCATGCAGCCTGCGTGCATGTGTGTGCATGCGTGAATGTGCATGTTTGTGTGTGTGTGCATGTTTGTGTGCATGTGTGCATGCATGTGTGTGCATGTGTGTGTATTAAGTTGCTTGCTACACAGACAACATGACGTTTGTGTGTGCATGTGTGCGTGTGTGTGCGTGCATGCGTGCGTGTTTGTGCATGTGTGTGTGCATGCGTGTGTGTGCATGTGTGCGTGCATGTGTGTGTGTGTGTGTGTGTGTGTGTGTGTGTGTGTGTGTGTGTGTGTGTGTGTGTGTGTGTGTGTGTGTGTGTGTGTGTGTGTGTGTGTGTGTATTGAGTTGCTTGCTACACAGACAACATGACAGTGCCTGTAAATGAAATATTCGAGCTTAAGTTCTAAACAAAGTAAACCAGTGGAGACACTTAGGCTAGTTTTTATTTAACCTGGTGATTTGAACACAGAAACAATGATCAAGCCTTAACATTATGCCCCTCTGTTGCTATGGGAACAGCCATGCTGATGTTCCAGATGTTAAGTGATGAACGTCGTTTTAATTTTACTGTTAATGTTGTTATTTCGACACCTCCAGCCACAGATCGGAGCCTCTGATTTCTACATCCCTGAGTTATAAAAAGCACGTGAACCACCGTGTTTACTGAGAAATCTAAAGGAAGTGTTTTCCACTTTGTTACATTTGTGACTGAAACAAGCCTAAAGTGCTGTTGTAGATTCTCTAGTCTCATCGTTGTATTTCCACGCCATCTTGTGGAATGAGTTAACCATGATAATGTTGTGACACGTGATCAGCACGCCTCCCCCTTTTTTTCCCCTCTCTGTGTCTCACACTTTGCAGAAGCACTCACGCATAAAAACACTTACTTCCTCTGCGATGTTGCATTGTGCACAGCAGCTTCGTGAAATCGTTTCCTTGTGCATGCTTTACATCCTTGTTTTCACTGCTGGTGTTGCCAGGCTTTTTACCCGCATCAACAATTCAGTTTTGTCCCATAAATTCCACCGGTTTAGAGCCTGTTACTGCACATTTTACACAACATCTGCAACCTTCAAGCATCTCAACACTCGTTACTGTAATTGCTTTGCTCGAAATGTGTAAAACTACTTTCCATTGTGCATTTGTGTTTTATCACTTTGCAGAATACCACAAATGGGGTTGTTTGCACAAAAACAAACTCTGTGTTAGGATCAGAGAGGAAAAATGTGTGGAGGAAAAATTTACTTGCCCTGCAAAAGGATCCAATTTGCACTTGCAGAGACGTTTCCTTTGTGGCAGAAAGAGAAGAAAGTGGCAAATCCGTTGTGGCTGCATGGTGGAAAGCTTTGTTTGTGTATATTAACTGTATTTTAATTTCACTTATTACTCAGAGTTGTTGATATCTTTTGATTATTTTTACTGTTTAAATGCTGTTAACCAACTCTGCCTCGCTTTATTTATCTGCTGTGTCGATGTCATTTAAGCTCTCACCCACGTTGAAAAAACACCCTGCTCTTCTCCCCGCTGCTTATATGCTGCAGCACCAACTGAAAGCATGCCTCACCTCACGTTTTTAAGCTTTTGTTGTTCAGTTAGTCTTTATACTGAAGCTTTAAATGTCAGGGGATGAGATTTTGGACATAAGTGAGTCTCAAAAATCAAGCAATAGTTGTAGAAATGTTAGTTTTTTTTAAGAGCTGTTAAAAAATTCTGCTTTTGCTGTTTTAATCCACAAATGGAATGAAAACAATGTCAGATATAACAGCGTGTGCTTCTTAATTATACAATGTGTTCTCTAGATCTTCTGATAAAAAATCCCGGCTCTGTTTTGGTTTAACAGAGCAGACAAAACAAAGCATGATGTAATGTTTAGTATCTGACTCGGCTGCCATTTGCTGAGGGGTGTTCGTTAAGGCTTTAGCTGAGCTTTATCTCACACAGCAGAGGTGGGAGGAAGAACACAAACTGGAGGGAAGGGAAGAGCAGGAAAGCCCTTATTGCCATGGTAACTGAGAAACCGACTCTGTTATTAAATGTTGCTTTAACAAAACAGCTAAGAAGCATTTGGGGAATGGGATTCCTACATTACCCACCACAGCTGTCAATGGAAGATAATGAGAATTCATTTAAATGACAGCGCCACTCTGCACATTCATTTGGTTTCTTTTTCCCCACTTACAATAAGTACTTGTGAGGTGTGAGTTTTCCACAATCCTGGTTGGAGGGCTGCCCCTGATGTACTGTTTTGAGTCACTCGCTCCTCTCACTCAGACAATCATTTGTGGTCGTCTTCAGACAAGAACAGACAACGTCTGCTCAGAACCAGCCAGCGCGTACCCACAGGTGGAAATACTGAAGCATTAGACAGCTAAAGAGATTTCCTCCCCTCCAGAACTTGGAATGAAAAAAAGAAATTGGTTTGTGCGTGTGTGTGCTTCTGTGATTGTTAGTGGTTTTAGTGGCAAAATACAATATGAATCACTGAACTAATTCTCATAAAACTCTTTTTAAAGACTTTAAAAAGTCTTCACTAGATGCACATCTAAGGTATTCATTTATAGAGTCAACTGGTGCAAGAAGGCCACCATAGCTCATCAACCATAACACCAAATGGGCTATGACTTTCGATCACGTGGCAGAAGGTGCAGAGAGTTATTCACAGCACACTTAAGTGCTAATTAATCACATGAGATGATTGCATGAGATTGCATTTATTTTTGAAAACTGACCAAACCAGGATAGAACTGTTTCATTTTAACAGCATAGGATGATATTAGTTTAAAATTGTGGTGCGAAAGGCAGTGGGCGGCATTCCTCCAGACCTTTTCAACAACATTGTTTTCCTTATGTTCACAGAAATTCTTAATGAATTGTGTGTGTGTGTGTGTGTGTGTGTGTGTGTGTGTGTGTGTGTGTGTGTGTGTGTGCGTGCGTGCGTGCGTGCGTGCGTGCGTGTGCGTGTGTGTGTGTGTTTGTGCAATGACATTATGAACTGGTTGGTCAGTGATGCTGCCAGTCCTATTACCTAGCAACCAGGCAAACCATCTCCAGCTCCCTAGCAACCAGGGCACAGGTGTCATCTCCTCATTCCTAAGAAACCAAGCAGGGGGTGCAAATAGTCACAATTACTTTGTTGTCACGCAGCGCACACGATAGATGTTACACTTCACTTTCAACTGTACAGGATATCACGCGCGTGCGCGTACACACACGCGACTTTCAGTATGCGCATCTTCAGACGCGCATCCACACGGGCTCACTACAGTCACTCTTACATACACATGCTTCCACCAAGCATAGTGATGTAAACGTGCAAAGCGCTTCAGTCCGCACGTGCGCACAGGCGCAAAAGTGAGAGACTGTCTCCATGTCCACGTGCGCGCACCGCCTTCCTCTTCTTGAACAAACTGACTCTCGTGCAGCTTATTTCTTCTCGCTTCAGAGCGACGAAGCGAAAGCTGGCGGAGTGTTTCCAAACAGGCGCTCGCCCTCGCGCACGAGCAGAGGAGCGATGAGATCGCATCTGTCGCGGTTTGGAGTGGAGCGGAGGTATTCCCCTGCTCCTGCTGGTGTGACACGACGCTGATGTTTGCTTTGATTTTACGCACAGATTTGTTAGGTTAATAAAATGGTAAAAAATGGAAACTTTTATTTTATTTCATGTTTTTTCTCCCAGTTTTACACAGATAAGAACCCGGATCCTGGTCTACAGATGAAATCTGAAAGTGTTGATTTGACTAAAATAAAACAACACCATCATTATTATTATATAGACTACACTTCTATCGCTGCTGGGTGTCACCCAAACAGGGATCGATATAATATGGCCACCCCCTCTGCTGCTAGACTCCCCCCATTCCTCCCCCATCCCTCCCTCCTCAACAGTCACACGGAGGTTAGAAGCGACCCGTGCTTCCCTGCGCTCAGCTGCGGCTCACGCACGGACGAAACGCAAAAATACCCAAATGCGTAAAAACTGACCACCCAGGAGCGCTCCACTTGTTTGTAGATGTTACTGCGCTCCGTTGCGTATCCGTTTCCACGAAAAGTCTTCTCGGAATCCGCTGAAGCTTGCTGACAAAACGATACTCCGGTGTATTTTCAGTCCCCCACAGCGGCGATGAGTGGCTGGAAGCCCGCAGGAAACCCGAGCAGCGCGGCGCCGTGAAGCTCTCCTGACTGGTGTTCCAGAATGAAGTCCAGACGAGATAAACTGAGGATCCCTTCTCTGACTTTAGAGTAAGTTCTGCTGTTTGTTTGTTTGTTTATTTGTTTATTTATTTGTTCTTACCAGCTGTGGTGTATTTGAAAGTTGCATCAGGAGGGAGATGGTTGTTTTCCTGATCCTGAGGGAACCATCAGTACTTTTTTATCTAAAGAGACCAAAGTTTAAACCTGTTATTTTATCAGTTTGATTATTGGTTTTCTTTAATCACATTCAGTGATCGGCTTCAGTTGACTGCAAAGTCCACGTTGATGACTGCGTTTCTGATCGTTAGGGAATAATTCTAAGCATTCTTATTAAATTTGGGCTAAAAGTCTTGATTTCTCCCTCCTTAATGTTTAAGCTGAAGTGTAGAAATCAAGCTCTCAACCTGTGTTTGCACAGCTTGCAAACACAAAAAGGTTAAGTTGTTATCTAAAGTTTTGGTGAAACACAAAACCCTCCAGTTCTTCTGCATCAACACCAATTTACTTCTCACTAATTCAAGACTGAAGCTTTTGGATTGCAGCTTGTCTGCGTGTGAATTTTCCCTTTTTGTGGTTTTCTGCTCTGTTGCGTCCTGAAATCATGACTCCTGCATGAATCACACCTCCCATTCACAGCCTCACTAGACTAATGGAGTTCAGACTTGAGAAAGACAGATATGTTATTTTCCCATTATTGCTAACCCGTGATTTTTGTACTCATCAAATTACACGTCAAGAGTGTGGTGTTACGTCCACCCACTTCTCCTACGAAGTGAACGTGTGGCTTTTCTTTATATAGGGAGCGAGGGGAGAGGTTTTATGTGATGCCCACAAAATGCTGATCCACACGGCGTAGGAGCTCCTCGCTCACATTCTCTGATCATCCATCTGCCTCCTGCACGGACTCTCCTCCGGTTGAGCATGTGCTATTTTCATGTCATTTTCATTTTTAGGCACTATGTAGCATCTGTTCCTGTGCAGAGCTGAGAAAAAGAAGAGGTTTTCACACTCAGCGTGGAGGGAGGGGTCCAGGGTTATAATGACAGCTGGACAGCTGCATCAATGAACCAAAAGATTACCATAAAACATAATAAGAAAGGCATAAAACTTGTTTTTATTACTGATATCAGAGCCTTGTGGGACATGTTCTTCTCTGAAACCCCAAAATTTCTTTCTCACATTTGGAAAGTAAGAATCTTTGAAGAATCAAGAGATATTTGGGGGGTTTTGTCAGCCTGATACACCATGAAAGCACCACAAAATTGTTTCATTTCCCATTTGTAGCAATCTTTATCTCCCTGAACATTCACTGCGGACACCACCAATGAGTCAGTCTTTGATTTACTCGTTGAACAGGAAAGCACATGAAATAAGGATATGAAGATAATGGGGCGCGTGCACTCCTCAGACACTGGAAGCAGAAGATGTGTCAAAATGAATCAAATGACTGGCATCTGTTGTATAATTATGAGCTGTCACTACAGAACGGGGAGTCTTTGTACAAGGAGTTGTTTTTCCTGCCATCCTTCCTGCATTACTATGACAACACGTTCATTAGCACTGTGTTTAGCCCTGAGAAGCTCCTGCAGGCAGCACAGAGACAATAGCAGCTTTATGGAGCCCAGACAGCAGAACTTAGATCTGAGCAGAGAATCAATAGAAAAGAGCTAGGTCAGCATCGGTGTGATTTAGGCTCCAGGGCAGAGCAGCGAGCTGAGCGTGCACTTTTTAATGCAAAAACGGTGCATTAAGGCGTAAAGCGGGGGGTGATGTAAATTATAGATCTCGTTGGTTTCACGAGAGCACAAACTGTATTTCTCATGGCGATCCGATAGAATCACTTGATTTAATTCCAGAAATAAACATTTTGCATTTCAAGCGTTGCCAGTGCTGTTAACAGCTGCATTAGGTGATGGCATTTTCCTTAGAGTATGTTGACGTGGCTTTCTGTTGAACTCATTAAATAAAGAAGCAAACCATTTGCATCCAATGGTTGTGAGAATCTGTCTCCATCAGTTGGAGACGTCAGAAAGCAGAAGCCACCAAACTCCAAACCAAAGCTCTGATGCCTATAGAAGACATATAAGATACTAATCCATGCGACCATGTCTTGCCTTGCAGTTTATCCCCCACTCTCCAGAGCCCAACCCTCCTGAGCCCATGCAGCCCCTGCAGTCCCTGCAGCCCCTTACAAACCCTTCATCCCTGGAGGTAAGACATCCAGGACATGTGAAAACTCTCAAACATGCTTTGTGTTTCCAGAAAGAGGAAACTAATTCTATTCCAACAGGTACTGTCGCTGCTGTCCAGCTTGCAAAAACTGCATTTTCAAGACATTTGAAAATAAGTCTTAATGAACATTTATGATCAATTAAGAGCATTTCTGTCTCCAGAAAGAGGGTGATTCATTCAAATTTTTCACTGATTCTTACCAGCCTTGAAAGTAAAACACTATTTTACTGGTGCAAATGAGTTAAGTGCATTGTTTACCTTCTACATATTATACTGGGTGACATAAAATGTTAATAACTAGGGGGGAAAATATCATAAGAGCTGTTGTTTTTTAATTTCTTTAACACGCTGAGGTGCTTTTGTTTCGACCTATCAGTTGTCCCTATGTGGGTTGCTTGGCAACCGTGCTGGGTTCTGTGGAGGAAGGCAACACTGCAAACAGAGGCGGCTGCATCCAGCATGTTTCTGGATGTGTGAGCAGAGCTTGGCTGTCACAGCACGCACTGTACAATAATGAATCTTATTTGTCCTGTAGGGAAAAAATAGCAGATTTCATTTCATCTGCAAAAAGATGAGTTTTTTTTTTTATTACAGTCATGCCACAGTGTGGCTGCTAGTGGTTGTTCTTCATTCACACTATTTTGCATGGTAGACACTACCCACCCCACCCACTATGTTATTTCACCATCCAGAAACTTTTTTTTTCTTGCATCAGTTTCTATATTTGGATGCAAATAAATTGCTACATCAACCTTTGGTTCTTGTGCACTGTGGGTGTGCAGCGGTTAGGTTTGGCAATGCAGGTGTAAGAGAATGTTTTATTATAATTGTGACAGCTGATACCTGCTGCAGGATTTATTTTCAATATGAAAGCAGTATTGCAAATTCTTTTACCGTAAGAGACGTCTCAAGAGGATACACTTCCACAACATGATTCGGAGCACTGGGGTCAAAAACATTATGACATTTTGAAATGAGATTCAAATGCTTTTACTGACCACTATTAGGGCCAAAGACATAAAATATTTGCCTCATTTGTAGTTTTTCGAATCAACGTAAAATTGATATAAAATGCAAAAAAAGAAAAAACTAAAATATAACTAAAAGTAATGAGAACACGCAGTTTATACAAGTTTAACAAAAAAGTTGGGTTTTTTACCTGTTTTAAATATGCAAATATGGAGTCCGAAATATGACATAAAGATTTGTGGACTCAAATGACCATTTATTATAGAAATGCTAAAAACTGGGATGTACCACTGTTAAAACGTTCAACTGGAACCTCCCTGATGGTATCATCCGCATTTCAAGATGCTTTCATGATCTGTAGGAAATTACCCCTTCAGTGTGAATTTAAGATAAACACCAGTATTTATGACAAATAATATTGTAGCTTTTCTTCTAGCTGCATGGATCATGAATTTATTAATTTTGTTTAGTACTTTTAACCATTTAAGGACATCTGGAAAGTGTCTTAAAAATACATTCATCTACTCCTTCCTCTAATTTTTTCCAATAGTGTGAGAAAACATTTGCCACATTAAAGGTCATTTAATCGACTCTACATTGCATTCAAACTTATAATTGAAACAATAGCTAGCTGAAATTCTAAACTAGTAAAGCAATACATTAGAGTATATTTGTCTATTTGACATTTAGCCTATTTGATTGATATTAATAGTAAGCATTTATTCCAAAACAAAAATTAAATTCATGAATATTCGGAGCAAGAAAGGACTTCATGAAATATTTGCAAATGTTCCATATTTGTAGAACTTTGTTTAGTAAGTCCTTGGCATGCTTTAAATTTAATAAAAAAATATTAGAAATAATAATAAAAATGCTTTCTACTTTTTCAAATGTGGGCATTCATTACGTTGTCTATGTTAGTATCTTAGATTGGAAAGATGTTAGGTTCTACTTTGGATGTTTGCCAACAGTGATGGGCATTTTGAACTTGAGTAAGCTCTTGCAGCATTGCGTAGGTGAAAATAACGAGCAGCACCTGAATGCAACATAAGGCTCCAGCTTCCTCACACTGACTTACACGCAGCCAGCCGCCAGCTACGGTTTGAGTCCTAAACTACGACGTGTGGCTGCCGAGAGAGCGGTAACACACACCTGGGGAACCCGTCATGGAGGTGGTTTTCCGGGGACACGGCTCTTGTGAAACGGTGAACCGGGGGATGTAAATAAACCACGGCAGCCTCCAGCCGTTGAGACTACGGCACAAAGGCAGACAGCGGCGGCGTGAATACAAAAGAAACCGCCGAGAAGAGGAGACGATGTTGGGCATAGCAGCAAGAGGAGGAGGGGAAGGAGCGGGTTTCACATCCAGACGAGCTTTAGTTCTCTGAAATACACATCCTCAAGTTGATAAGAGGTTTATGAAAGACAATCCTCCAGCATTATGTCGGATCCGAGCCACTGGTCTGCGGTCCCGAACCAGAACAAGTCCCGTTTTGTTCCAGTGGCTTTGCTAAAACGCTCGAAAAGGTAACATAGAGTTAGCAAAACTATTTTAGAAGCCTTAATATATCATTGTGTCGCATTGTAATATCGGTGTAAATGTTTTAATGGTTGCAGCGGGTCTTTACAGACCTACATACGACTTATTTAGTGTTGTTTTGGGTGTTATAACAGTCCCAACACAAGCTAGCTCCCTTTTCTCTGAAGGCTCGTTAATGCTTTGTTGACGTTAGAGAACCATGATCTGACATCCCAGCTGAAAACAAAGAAAAATCATTTCTATATTCTCAGAGGCTGAACATCACATAGCATGTTGTTTAGTGTGCTCACCTGCAGGAAACAAGATGTGGTATGCAGAAGGAAAATGAAAACAAAAGCATAGCTTGGGTTTCATAGAAAGTGTAGCAGATTTGTACATATTTGGTCAAATTCGTGCAGCTTGTTGACGTTACAGAGTTTGTGATGTTGATTGGTAAACAGCAGGAGATACAACTTGATTCAAGCTGCAAAACGAGATGATCTCATGCATTTATGTGTCTAAAAACCTTAAATATGACACCATTTTCTGGGTAGTGGCTTAACTGGCTTTTCCGCTTTCACTGAACACAAGACCATAAAATATTCAACTTGTATTTTCAGAAGCAACACACACACGCATATACACAAAGCTAATAAAACACATGCAGTTCTGGACATCTGTGAATCTGATTGAGCCTGCTGTTGCTGACAGCTCACACACAGCCCCTTTAGCCTCCAGTCTGTTGACAGTAGGTTTTATTTTATTTTTGCATTTTGGCTCACATCAGTTTTCCCTCATCTGATGTGGCCACGCTGTTGTTTTCTGCATTTGCTTCCAGCGTTAGAGTTGTAGTTACATAACCTTTTCTCAAGGCAGAGCTGCTCTTAAGGTGGAAATAATCTCACAAGTTGAGTTAAATCTCAGTGGGCAGAGGAAAAGAAATTGCAGTTTCTCACGCTACCCTCGCCTCTAGTAGGCCATAAAGCACATACTTTTGGCGAGCATAAGGAAAAAGCATGTCACTTGGTGTGATTAGTCTGAGACTCAGTGCACTGGTGTTGAAGATGTAGATGATTTTTTTTTTTTGCTGTATTTCTTTTATCTACATTAATCATTTCCTGTAATAGACAAATATTAAAAATCCAACTCCTGTGTGTAAATCATTAAATGAACTGTTACTACCACTAAAATGAGAGAAATCAGACTAATAGAAGCTTGTTAGGTGTGCTGGTGATGTGAAGAGATGATCTGTTTACAAAAACAACGTGAATTTCTAAGATTATTATCAATATAAAGCTAAATGTCATCTCTTATTGCAGTTAAATAATCAACCTATTGTTTTGGTGTGAAATGGACAAACAGGATTAGGGTTTTTTATATATAAAGGTGTTAATTGTTTGTGTTATAAGTTATTATTTGTCATTTATAAAGTAGAAAATCTTTTTGCGGAGTTTTACATCTTTGCTTTTAGTGGAAACTGTTGTTGAAAGTCATGACTTACTGTTTTATACGTCAAATAAACTTTCACATTAAAGGAGTGGAACACTTGTTTAATCAATACATTTGCATTGGTCTCTAGTAGGAATGAATGCCTTGTAGGTTGTACTCTGGGGAAGAAAAACACTGGTGCACCATTTCTCAGACCTAAAAGTTACCCACATCACAGCTGAGCTTCAGACGGCAGGATTTGGAGTCTTATTTCCTAATATTTTGACATCTCGCCTCTGATTGGCTAATATCAAAGCGACTCTACCACTGACTTGCAACATGAATATTTTATCTCCACAAATAACACAAGCCTGAAGGAGCTTCTGCCATGTGGTGGAGTTGCTAATGCTAATGGTTAGCTTAAAGTAGCCCGTCCAGGAAACAGCAGCGGACGTCTTGGCTAGTTTAAGCTAACCGCCACCACCACTACACAGCAGAACTCCTTCAGGCTTGTGTTACTTGTGGAGATAAAACATCAACATTGCAAAGCAAACAGAGTCAATGGTAGAGTTGCGTTGCTGTTAGCCAGAGGCGAGATGTCTGAATATCAGGAAATAAGACTCCAAAACCTGCCGTCTGAACTCAGCTGTGATGTGGGCAACTTTTAGGTCCAAGAAATGGTGCACCGGTATTTTTTCCCCCCCGAAAATGACTTACAATGCATTCATTCCTACTAGAGACCACTGCAAATATATTGATTAAACGAGTAAACAACTCCTTTAAAACAAAAACGCAGCTTTAATGAGATTTTCTTTTGAGTATTTGAATATTTGAAGGAATATTGTACATTCAGGTGACATCCCAACCTATTTCCACCACTTCCAGTTTACACACTAAACAGATGTGTTGTTGTATCCTTCAGCGTTTCACAACCGTCTGAGCTTAGAGGATAATGGACCACTACTTTAGAGGTCAAGTGTCTTTTAATCTGCCCACTGCTGTCTTTTCAGTCTTTGTGTCTATCTACGAGCCTCTGGCACACACACACACACACACACACACACACAAAGATTCTCTGCGCATAAAACAACCTGAAGCACTGCATGAGT
This sequence comes from Aphyosemion australe, assembly GCA_006937985.1. Lineage (NCBI taxonomy): Eukaryota > Metazoa > Chordata > Actinopteri > Cyprinodontiformes > Nothobranchiidae > Aphyosemion > Aphyosemion australe. The sequence goes on along the minus strand of SSNS01000148.1, from coordinate 874,114 downwards.
CAAATGTGATTATAGGTGAATACAGTCAGGTCATAGTATTCACTCCTTGCTGATATAATCTTCATCTAACCCTAACCCATAGCAGCCTCTTGGAAACGATTTTTCCCAACTGTTAGCAAAACTCTGCAACTAATATGTAAAAAAATAAGCACCATCAAGGTGGTTAAACATCTTTTGTAGCATTTCTCTTGCTTGTAGGACTCTATCCTCTGCGCGGTTGCAGCCTCTCAGTATGCAAACCGACACCAAATCATTTTCATGCAAACTGTGAATAGAGTTGAAGGATGTGTGTCGAAGACTGCAGGCGATAAACTTCTCCCTTTTCTTGCTTGTGTTTCAGCTGTCGCAGCAGCAACAGGAAGAGCCTCGGAGTCGGGACGCCCTCACCGACGCTGTCCCGGCCACTCTCCCCCCTCTCACTCAACACGGGTAAGATGGGATTCAACACATGTTTAAATCCCAGCAATGCATCTGTGCTCTTGCATAAATCTGCACAACGTAGGCCTAAAGGAATTCAACAAATGCACAATATGAAACTGGCCCTAAAGGTTTCTAATTACTTCCATGCAGAATTATGTGCTGCTGATTCTACGGGGTTGAGCCAATCAGGGTAATAAAATAAAGGAAATGAGCCGCACAGATGTGTTAATTTAATCAAGACATTCTCACGCTGTAACAGAGCTGCTGATGGGAAAATTAGCTTCAGTGCAGGAAATTAGAGCAAGATCAAGGGTTGGATTTCTTAGCATGTCAAAGTGTTCTCATCATGCTGCAACATCAACTCTTTAATGGTTCTTCTTTATCTACAGCAGAGCTGATACGGCTAAAGATTCTTAGAGACACCCCTCAATCCATTTATATGTTGTAGATTTTCTTGCAGTCTTGTAAAGTGCTCATTTACATACACATTTACATTGTGTATAACACAGTCAGGTGCAAGCACTGAACTTCAATTAAAGTGACAAAAGTAGCCAATGTCTGCAGTAAAACGTCTAGAATACATGCATGAAACTGTTTAACTGAGCACTTTGAAAAATGACAAGAACATCTGCCTGCTTTGGAACAAATTACAAAGAAATGAGAGCAATTTGAGAAATTTGCACTGTAAAGTAACGGAGAGGCAGGAGATTTCTAAATGGTCTGTGTCTCATCCTGCTGCTTTTTAAAACAGTGGTGCCCACAGTCTACAGGCCATTAGCACTACCAAGCAGCTGCAATCCATGAAAAGACTTTTGCTCAAGAGCCCTTCATAGCTGCAGAATGTAGATGTGCTCCCTTTTGAACCCAATCATGCAAAGGATTATCTAATCACAGAGTCAAATCAGGCTCTAATTGGATACTCAGTCACTTGTATGTAAACAATCTCAGTCTCTAGTGTACCCAGAGCTCTGGAGCCTAAGCACAGCCAGATGAGGCTTTCCTGTGAACTAAATGTGTGTTTGGATCGATGGTGTAATGTTTTGAAAAGTAACACTAAGAAAACACGCTGGACTTGTCTGAGGTCCAGGCTAATGTCTCACTGATTGAAGGCTCCTATATAAACATAATGTCATACTTATTGGAAAATGTCCTTTAGTGAGCTCAGTCCTGTGGCTTCCTTTGTTGTGTTTTCATTGGTTTATTATTAAAGTGGTGAATTAATTGTACTGCTGAAAACGCTGCCTTTCCTCTCTCAGCTGTGAGCAGCCCTCTGGACAGCCCTAGAAATGTGTCGACCAGCGCCTGCCTCAACTTTCCATTTGCCCGAAGGTGAGTGTGTGAACCCATCGAGTGGTAAAAGTTTGCATCTAAAGGTTTTTGAATGTTGAATTTGATGGAGGAAATTATTCCCTGTAACATAAATGGGATTCATTATTTTACACATCTACAAATGACTAATTGCTCATTGTTAAAACTAAATGAAGTTAACAACCTGGGAGTAATTTTTAAGAACTGGTCAGCTTAATTGGTTTTCCATACATGTTAAAATATTGCCTATTCACACCGGGTTTGTCTGTGGTGCGTTACAGCAGCAGCATGTCTCCACGGTAAATAGAAGCCATTATAGTCTGGTTTGATTCTGACTGGACATCGTGCGGAATGTTTCAGGTGCGTCCCAGAAGTGTCTTGCTGCACCAATAAATTCAATTTTTGATGTGAAATGCTTCTGGGATGCGTTAAGCTCCGCAGTTAAAGCAACACTAAATAAGTTTTCTGCTTCTCCCTCCTACTGGTTAAGAGCAGAATTACGATTGTAAACAACACTGCTGCAGCCTGCTGTAGCTAGTGCTAGCAATGAGCTAATGCTAACGCGAACCAACTGATACTAAATAAGCCACAAAGTAAAAAGATCCACACTGCTGGACAAAAAATATTATTGCTTATAAGTCCAGTAGCAACAAAGACAGGTCACCATCAGTCCGTGATTTTGTAGCCTCCTTTAGCTCCCTCAAACTAGTGTAGGCCGTGTCAATGTTCACTCTGGTTTTAGCTCTTTATGTTGCCTCCAAAGACATTTATCTCTTACTTTTACTTCCAATCTCCAACATGATGCCAACAAATAAAGCAAAATTCTTCCTCTTCTTGTGCTTTTTATTGACAGTCAACAAACTTATAAAGCTAACTGCTGACATCACTGGTCCATTTTACAAAGACAACACCATAAAGGAGACGGCATAGACCCAAATATCAACAATTATGGGAGTAGATAGGGAGTTTAAAAGACTTATATTATTAAAAGAAATTATTTTAAAGCATATGTTGATTTTCCTGTGATGTTGTGATCTTGCGAGTCCAACTCCACAGACCGTGGCACGCTGTGGACCGACACTCCGCAGCGCACATGACAAAACCACACTGCTGCTGTAACAAACACGCACCCGGTGTGAGTTGATATTAGAATTGTCTAGCTGTAAATCTGTCGAAGGAAACAGATTTTTGACTTGACATAAAAGTTTTGATTCTTGAGTCTGTTTCTTTGCAATTTGACACTGAATAAAAGACTAGATTAAATGACTGAAAGTAATCCTTGATTACCACACTCTGGGAGTTTCCAGGATGATTTGTTGTGTGTGCTGGAACAAAGACAAACAGTCTGTAAGACAGAAGGAAGAGAAGCAGCAGCGCGGTGAGGCTGACTCAGCCTGGAGCGTTCACACCTTCCTCCCTCTGTCAGGTCTTCTTACAGCTGACTCCCCCTCAACAGGATGAGCGCAGTCAGATTCAGGGTACCCCTGAAACCCACCCGCACATCATTCAATATGGTTTCCATGGTAACAGGCTTGTCTCACTTCAGGCGTATGTGTAGCCTAAAAGTAAGATGGCACCTTGACGAAACCCAAGAAGAGTCATTAAGAACTGATGAGAGGTTTAAGTGCTTCACCTTTAACCTGCTCAGAAAACGATTATCTGGTGAAAAACACATCAGAGATTAAATCAGACTGTTTGATCTTTAAAGGTTGTCCTGTCTTTTTTTTAACTAGATGCCAGATAAAATACATGATTCATTGTAGAGAAACTTGTAGTAACGCAAAGTTTCCACTTGCTGTGTTTTCTGTTATGTAAAATATATCCTCAGATTCATTTGTGTTCGCTATCTGACTCCTTATATGTTGACAAATGAATACTGGCAAGGAAGGCCGTGTTGTCATCACTAATCCCTCAGATGAATGCCAGAGGTCACAGCATCACTTGCACAAGAATCCTCAAACTCACAGAATCCCCATCTTTGCTTTTCTCTTTCTCTTTCCTGCTGTCGTCATCTCAGCCACTTGGCTCGTGCCGACAGGTAGTCTCTTTTAAATTATTACACAATGACTTTTATTTGTGTTTTGTTTCTCCCTAAAAACTCAGAAATGTCCTTATCGAGCTGCTGTTTGATTTGTTGAAAGCTTTTGACCAAAATGAAGGCATGCTTAAATGAAATAAAAGGCCATAATGGGTGATTTGTGGGGAAATGCATTTATTTAATGCTCTTATCAACAGTCTGTTATGTGTTGACTTTTTAATATGAAATGCAAACTAATGCCTATGCTGCTGCGGATTATATAACACGTATGTCTGTTTCTCTTAGAGCTGAAGGCCGTCGGTGGTCGCTGGCTTCCCTTCCTTCATCCGGCTATGGAACCAACCCGCCAAGCTCAACCGTCTCGGTAAGTCTCCCAAAACCGCGGCACTGTCCTCCTCCCTTGTTGACACGTGGCAGCCAGGCCTTTCTAACACCTCCGTTGGCCCAAGTAGCACATTCGTTTTTGCAATAAGGGCCAGAAAATGCCAAGACCAAGATGACGAACCGCTAATTGTTTTTCTTCATCGTCTGCTTCAGTGAGTCATCCTCACAGTCTTTGGAGCGCCGTGTTGGAAAGAATACACACAGTCTATGTGTACTGATGTTAATGAGGAGATAGATTGAATGTGTGTATTTGGGATTAAAGCGTTAATGGCATTTTATAACGGCCTTCCAACAAAACCTTTCCACAATAAAAGCCTTAAAATATTGATATTTGACAGGCTGGTTTCTGTATTTTGGGAGCAAAGTAGGGCTGCATAATACATTACAAATGTATCATCATTGCGATATCAGCATGTGCAATAACAGAAAAAAAACCACAATGAATGGTCAGCACAGCAGCCCACCAGATGCCCATCTATCAGAGTTTTGTAGGTGGAACTCCTTATTAGTTGTTTCGTTATTTCCTTGTACTGCTTTGATGGCGGTACAAGGAAATAACGGAGGCACTTGCACGTTATTTGGCTAAGGCTATGATGCTAATGAATACAATGAGCCGAGAGCCACCGAACTGAACAGCTGGGTCAGGGTGCACAGCGCAGTCGGTAAGTGTATTAACGGCTACGGGAGTAAACATATTCTCTGCCTCTGATATTGCATCCTGTGCGTGTGTGTGTGTGTGTGTGTGTGCGTGTGTGCGTGTGTGCGTGTGTGTGTGTGTGTGTGTGTGTGCTCCTCACAGCAGAGAGAAACAGAGAAAAATGTTAACTCGTTAACTCCTCAGCATCCAGAATGAGAATGAATCGCGTATGCGGGAAGCCCCCGCTGGCTAATCCTATCCGCCAGTCTGAGGTTCCCCCTAATGGTAGGCGTGAATGTGAACTGGCCAATCAGTCGGCAGTGGGTGTGTTGGACCGGTTTCGGCCCGAGAGAGGCCGCCTTGGGAAGAGGGCTGAAAATACATCTGGTTGCGAGTGGAAAATTCCCAGGCTACCCAGATGTTAACACTCTTTACTCTATCTTGGTGGCCACTTGGGCCAGCTCCTCCGGGGGAATCCCAAGGCGTTCCCTGGCCAGCCAAGAGGTATAGTCCCTCCAGCGTGTCCTGGGTCTTCCTTTGGGTCTCCTCCCGGTTGGACGTGCCCGGAAAACCTCACCAGGGAGGCGTCCAGGAGGCATCCTAACCAGATGCCCGAGCCACCTCAACTGACTCCTCTCGATGTGGAGGAGCAGCAGGTCTACTCCGAGCCCCTCCCGGATGACCGAGCTTCTCACCCTATCTCTAAGGGAGAGCCCAGACACCCTGTGGAGAAAACTAATTTTGGCCGCTTGTATCCGCGATCTCGTTCTTTCGGTCACTACCCAAAGCTCGTGACCATAGGTGAGGGTAGGAACGTAGATCGACCGGTAAATCGAGAGCTTCGCCTTTCAGCTCAGCTCTCTCTTCACCACGACAGACCGGTACAATGTCCCCATCACTGCAGATGCAGCAGCAATCCGCCTGTCGATCTCACGCTCCACCCTTCCCTCACTCGTGAACAAGACCCCAAGATACTTGAACTCCTCCACTTGGGGCAGGACCTCGTCCCTGACCTGGAGAAGGCATTCTACCCTTTTCCGACTCAAGACCATGGTCTCGGATTTAGAGGAGCTGTTTCTCATCCCAGCTGCTTCACACTCGGCTGCGAACTGCTCCAGCGAAAGCCGGAGATCACGTTCTGATGAAGCCAACAGGACCACATCATCTGCAAAAAGCAGAGACCTGATCCTTGGGCCACCAAAACGGATCCCCTCACCACCTTGACTGCACCTAGAAGTCCTGTCCATAAAAGTTATGAACAGAATCAGTGACAAAGGGCAGCCTTAGCTGTAACATATTTAAATGATTTTTTTTTTGCAAAAATATTGAAACTGACTGAGAGTTTGGTGGTATGAAGGTGTGCCAAGTCCGGACTGAGAGTCAATGTGGTGGTGCGATAAGACAGTTTAACGGGTGGAGCCAGCTGGATACACGCCCAGGGGTCAGTGAGGGCAGCGGGGCTTTTCCCAGAATTTCACCGCCCTCTTCACCGAGGCTTTACAGAAAGATGCCACAGATGATGTTTATCTTGTGCTCCTCTTCTATTCACAACATGTGGGCCTCAGATTTCAGCAGATTGCAGACAACTTACATCACGTCCTATCTGAAAAATGGCCCAGTAGACAAGGACATAATGTAATTGTGTAAATAATGGTTCTTCTACCGTTCTCATAACCGTTATCTGAATTGGCAGATTTCATGTTTTTCTTTTTTAACCACAAACCAAAATTCAGACAGTTTTTTTCTCTATTTACAACCCACAAAAATCCTTCACGGATCTTCTTTGAGTTGATGCTAATGTTGGCCTCTCTTTGGCACACCGTCTGTGAAATTAAATCAGTGAAATAAACAAAGCAGCCAAAATGCTGTTGTAAAATGGGAAGTGATTTAATGTGAACAAATATAATAATTCTACCAGTTTTAGACGCATCACTGAGAATACGGTAGCCATGTTGGTTTAACGCTCAGATTTAGGGGAAACTCCCATCAGGGTAACCTTTTTGGTTTGTAAGTAAACTCCTTGTTTGTCTTGATCACAGCATAACTTGTCTGAGCAAGTTTTTGGAGCAGTGATCCATCAGAAGCAGAGTCACGCCACCAAACAGGCAGAGATTACAGAGAAAGATCATCGTCTTAGTAGAAGGAAACAGTTCTGTTGTTCTGTGATGTTGACAAACACAAAATGCTGCTCGTTGTAGAGCAGCATGCCTCATTCAATCAGTAACACTGTCACCGGTTTCTATTGCAGTGTTGCAGTTATTTAGTGTCTGCAGTGGGTTTAAATCTTAAATCTACATTTCAGTTATATTTGGTTAATATATTAAGCTGGCAAAAAATATCCTGTCAAAATAGTCTAGGAGCCTCTGACCCATCTCAAATCCTTCTTAGTTTATTTTCTGTGTCAGAAAAGATGAGAAAAGTCAAACAACTCTGAGATTGTTTAGCTAGCACATTGATAATTAAATGAGTTTAAATTGCAAACAAACTGATCTGATGAATACACTTTGACTTAGTAGGGATGCTCCGATCAGATGGAAATCGGGCCAGATCACGTGATTTTTGAACAATCGGAATCGGGTAGAGATCAGATTTAACATTAAAAAATAACAAACATGACCTTTTTTTAATTCATCCGGAGATAGAGATTTTTAAAGATAATATTTGCTTGGTTTTTAAGGAGATCCTATACATCAATATTCATTGTTGCATGGATGACAACAACACCGTAATGTCACACACTATGGCAGGCGGGCAATTCAGACACTATAACGTGTAGATGTTAGCTAGCAGGCTAACGCAGAGCTAACGTGTTGGCTCAGGAGAGGGAAAATGTCTGCGGTTTAGACATATTTTAAACCAGACAGAAAAAAGGATCACAGCCAAGTATTTATCACACTGGATGATTGTCTGTGGTTGCAAAGGTCGGGCTTTGCAGTCTCCTGGAGCCGCGGTACGAGCTGCCTTCTCGTCACTACAGGTGCTGCTCTACAGGTGTTGTGCAGGGAAATACGAGCCTGCCAGCCCCGACATGCCTGTCACGCATCGCTCAATAAAACGGTATATAGGGTACACGATTTGAAATATGAGCGACAAGGCTACTTTTAAAAAGATTCGTAGTATTAACATGTTTATTATCAGTGTTCTTCCTGAACCAGTGATATTTTGGGCAGATAAATTAAAGAAAACACTTAAATATATTAAACTTGAAGCAAATGTGTTGTTTGCCCAGAAAATCAGGTTTTTTTTTGTTTTCAATAGAACTTCTTTGACTTGTTTCTATCAGTCGCTGTCCACTGACATGTTTACGTTAGCAGCTCGTGGTCAAACCCTAATTAACAAGATATTATTACAATCTTTTGTGTGTTTTTTTGTGTGTCCATCAGAATTTATCTGAAGAGCAGTTTGTATCTTTGAGCCAGTGTTCTTTGGTTAGAGGTGTATGTCATGATGTTGCAGCAGAATTATTTAAACTGCTAAAAGTAGAAACTTAAAATTTTCCTCCCATCATGGGTCTCTGTTTGTTTAGTCGTCCTCGTCCTCCCAGGAGCGTCTTCACCAGCTTCCCTACCAGCCGACACAAGACGAGCTGCACTTCCTTTTCAAGCACTTCCGCAGCACGGACAGCATCACAGACGAGGACGGACGACACTCGCAGCTCATACGACCTCGCTCGAGGAGCCTCAGGTACATGATCCTGATGCAACGTTGTTCTGGAACGAGTCTCTTTTGGATAAACACACTTTTATTTACACTTTTAGTAAATACATGGTGACAAATCCAGGATTGGGAAAAATGTTTTCTCCTGTTCAAAGATTTTGTGTAAATATTTTTTTTTGTTTATGTTTGAGTTTATGGAGCTAAAAAAGTAAAAAACATAAAATCTGAAAAACATTTGAAGTTTTCAGCTGTGATTCCAAGTTTTGAACGGCACATTTACACACCGTTGGATGTCACGATGTCTCTGCAGCAGTTTGACCGAGACAATTTCACAAGCTGATGCAGCTTTTAGCACTTCGGGGTCTCTTACCGACTGCACATGGCTGTTGGTCGGTAGGCAGGTGCAGATCTGACTGCAGAGCTGTGTGATCTTGACAACTTTTGTCTGTTGGCTCATCTCTGTGCTGTTTGTGCTAGGCTTCAGTGCTCCGTGTTCTGGCACCATGGTGTGCAGTATGTGGGCGTGCTATCTAACAGAGCGCCTCCGGGATGGAGCTGCTGAACTGTAGTCGAGGGTGGGTGGGTAGGTTTTTGGGGGAGGAGGAGAGCTGCAGCGAGCTGCAGCAGTGTGTGTTGGGCAGCAGCCATCCAGAGTAACAGAGGCGTCTTTCATGATAAGGAAATAAATGAAAAGGCCCTGGGAGTCTGTTTGCATGTGATAGGTTTTCCCTCCATCTGTTCTGTTTGAAGCTTCATCAGGCAAGACGTTTCAGCATAAATACACGCATCTCATTGGCTTAAACGCTGACATGGCGTTGCAGGGCTTGACTAATTGATTGGTGTTGATGAGTCACACGGTTTGGCCAAGAGAAACCTCAGCTGCTGGTAAAAGATATGTTTTCTGGAGAAACATAGAAGCCTAGCAGTAAAATCCAGGCTGAACACAGGTGTACCAGCTTAAGGAGATTAAAATTCTGACTCGCGTTACTGCTTTTGGCGGAGATCAGAAGTAGTCCTGAAGCTGACCAAATAAAAACACTTTCAGTCACGCCTTTATGGAGTTTGTGTTTGTATGTTAAGTTACATACAACTTGGCTGACTGCTTGCATGTTTTAGAGGACTTGATGGCTGTTTTTATTGCATGTCATAGCTTATTGGGTCGTGTGTTGATTAAAGGTTGCCATGTCGATCAGTTTCCTGATATGAATGTGTTTTGTTTCTGTCGTAGCCCCGGCCGATCAAGCGTCTCCTTCGATAATGAGATAGTCATGATGAACCATGTTTACAGAGAGCGTTTTCCAAAGGTACGTGCTATCACAACACACACACGTGTTTTCCACCTGAGTTTTAAAAGACAAGTCTTAACTGGTGTAAAAAGAAATGAGTCATTGGTTAAGCTAGACAACTGTATGACTTATCTCACTGCAAAATTATGAACATTTGGTTCCAACAAGAGAAAAAATCACAGGCTCTTTGTGTGTGTGTGTGTGTGTGTGTGTGTGTGTGTGTGTGTGTGTGTGTGTGTGTGTGTGTGTGTGTGTGTGTGTTTATGTCGTCCCTGAAGGCCACGGCCCAGATGGAGGAGCGCTTGTTGGAGATTGTCACGCACTACTCTCCAGACAGCTCCCTCCCGTTGGCCGACGGGGTGCTGGGCTTCATCCAGCACCAGTTGGTGGAGCTGGTTCGAGACTGTCTGGACAAGTCCCAGAAAGGCCTGGTGACGTCCCGCTATTTCGCTGAGCTGCAGGAGAAGCTGGAGAAGCTGTTTCATGAGGTGAGGAAGCACACAGCTGCAGAAGCACTCGATGTTTAGCTGCACTTTAATTGGTGACTCGGATCTGATTGGATGAGGTTATGAAAGACGATCGATTGAACTGGAGTGAACTGTGCAGCAGGGCAGGTCACTCAATAGTCGTCTGACTGCCAAATGCACACGAGAGATGTGGTGGTTAAAACTCTCAGTGACAGTCAGAGGCGTTTTAACATGATCTGGTACAATTGGTTTCCATGGCAACTCTCCCCTGTTTCTCTGCATGCTGTTGGAGAGACTTTGTGGCTAATTTGCTGCACCTCCAGCTGAATTGATAAGTCTGTTCCCATAAAGTAGAGCAAACACTTTCCTACACAAACAACTGTTCTGTTCTGGAAAAATCCCTTAACTCACATGTGCATAAAACTAAAAATCTAATGCAGCAAAAGGGACTCTGAGTTGCAGCATTTTCATGTTTTAATTCTGTTTTTAAAACTAGTTTAACCTAGATTTGTTGTCCATGAAGTTATGTGCAGCTGATGTTTGAATGAGATTATTTGTGGGAACATTTTGTTGGAGGAGCAGATTCTCTCAGTTTATTTAACACACAGCAGAACCGAGAATCAGCTTCCATTCTACGAAGTTACACGATTTCCTCCGTTCAAATGTTATATTATCACATTTGCAATGCTTTTTTGTTGTGAAGTTTACATTTTTTTAGAAAGAAGCTGGAAACTTCCTAAGATCACCAATACAAATATTACAAATGATTTTTATTTTGAAGATGTTTCCCCTTTTACCAAAGTCAGACGTGCATCATTATTATTACTATTTCTCCTGGAAACACGTTTTGTGTAAAGATTATTCAGTTCAGTAAAACCGAGCTTTGTCTGACGTTTTTCTCTAATATTGAGGAAGTGACGCCGTGTGTTACCTTTTGATGAGTTCATTCTGCTAAACCGGTGAAGCTTTGGCCCGGCTTTTGTGCCCATCTAGTCCTTCCGCCCTAAATTTAAAATAAATGCTTTGTTGACATCACACTCAAGAGAAGACTTCTCTTTTTGTATAAAATATTCACGATGCTTTCTGTGGAGGAAATAAAGAGGTCAAAAAAAATCATCCCTTCACTTCTCGTCTGACTGCCTCAGCAAACCTTTTTAATTCTGCTTTCATCATCTAAGTTAAAGAGGTTTTGACTGTAAACGTATGAAAGTAAAACATGACACTCTTAATGGTGTTTCATAGATTTTCCTCCTAATTTATCTCAATAATAATAATAATAATAATGGATTGGATTTATATAATGCTTTTCAAGGCACTCAAAGCGCTTTCCATTATGCATTCACTCTCACATTCACACACTGCTGATGATAATAGGTAAGGTAAGCTACTATGTAGCCACAGCCGCCCTGGGGCGGTCTGACAGAAGCGAGGCTGCTATTCTGCGCCATCGGCCCCTCTGACCACCACCAACACAGGCCAGTCGGGTTAAGTGTCTTGCCCAAGGACACAAGGACAGCGACAGACTGAGCGGGACGCGAACCTGCAGCCTTCCGATTGCGGGGCGTCCACTTAACACCTCTGCCACCATCGCCCCCAATATGTGGAAACAAGGAAATTATAACTGACCTTTTACCATTTTTTTGTTTGTTTTGTTTGTTTTTTTCTCAATTTTGCACAAATCAAAGAAAAGGAAGATGTTGTCATATCTGAACATTTTCCGCTCTTTTACACTTCCCTTGCTCTCTCTCTCTCTCTCTCTCTCTCTCTCACAGGCCTACGAACGCTCTGAAAGTGAGGAGGTATCTGTCATCACCCAGCTGGTGAGGAAGATCCTCATCATAATATCCCGACCAGCTCGCCTCCTCGAATGTCTGGTAAGATGCAGAAGAAGAAAAAAAATTCTAAAACTGATAGATGTTTTTTTTATTCACTAAAATAAGACTCTGGACTTCTTTTTTTATTTTGAAAAATGGCACGTAGATTGGTTTTTATTTAAATGTCGTGACTGATAGTTGATGTATTTTTCACAAACTCAAAGCCAATTTTGTTGTTAGATTTTTTTGTACACAGGAAAATACAAATCAGTAGCTCTGTTGTAATTTCCCAGTTAAAACAAACCGTGCTGACACTAACTGTGTTGGTTACTTCAAGTCTTCAGATTAGGATTATTGTTGGGAATCCAGGATAATTACAAGTAGGAAATCCATAGCAGCTCGGCTTGATGCCTTTTGACTGATACTGATTAACTTTAAGACCACGCTGACTTTGAGTTGTGCTTATTGCAAAGATTACACCACACACACACACACGGCTAGGATTCTGACCTCAAACTCTCCTCTTTAATTACTTCTGGATGTTGCTGACAGGAGTTTGACCCAGAAGAGTTTTACCACCTACTTGAAGCAGCGGAGGGTCACGCCAAAGTGGGTCAGGGGATCAAGACGGACATCCCGCGGTACATCATCAGCCAGCTCGGTCTGACCCGAGACCCGTTAGAAGGTAAACCAAAGCTCAGTTATCCAGCCAAGACCTGCCTAATCCACACGGAAGTGGAAAAGTTTATTCACTTCCTCAAATGTGGCTCACATGTGGTGTTCTAATTTTATGAAATCTAAACTTTGATGCAGTTTTTCTTTTTAAGTAAAGCTTCAGAGCTTTAGCTGGGTTTGAAGTGTTTTTCAGTAAGAAAATCACAAATCTTGCATCCAGACCCAGTTGTTTTATCATCATCATAAAGGTGCATTTTTATAATTCTCTGGAAGTTTCCATGACGCTTTAACACTTAAAGCTAATAAGTTCCAGGTGTGTCGGTATTAAGAGTCAGTGTTAATTTATCAGCTAATTAGCTTAATGAAGGTGAAACACCTTTTTCTTGTGAACACAAAAACTCAACAGGAGGAACCCTTACACCTCATCCATATGGAACAGAGGATCTGATGGTAATTTAATGTCCCCACAGCATTAATGAGGTCAATATTATTGATGATCCAGCAGCACTGTGAGCACATATGTGCTTTATAACTGGGGGTCATTTTCACACTATACTTTTTAAACTTATTGTATTTTATTCTTCATCTGAGCCTAAGTTGTGCACATCATTTGATTAAAATGTGTTTTGAGTCATGCAGAGGTGCTTATTGTCACTCTGTAACTTGATTTGATTTGCTACCCTGATTCTTTAATTGTTTACAACGATAAAAAGGCTCAAGTGTGGATTTATCAAAATGGGATTTTTAAACAAAAACTCAAGTTTTTTTTACACCTAAAATGAAAAAAAAAATCAACTTTAGTTCATGAACTTTTTTCTTTTCATTAAACTTTATCAGCCCACATCTTTGCTGGAGGCTCTGCATGGCTTAAGATTTACGAGGAGCAGAGATGCCTTTAGGGAATATCAGGTTCACGTAAGCGTTTTGAAACACTGGGAAAACCAAATACCAGATGGGACTGGAAGGGTGAGGAGCTGGAGTTGAAGATATTTAGTTTCATGTTAAACGACGTTTCCTTCTGTTGATTTTAGACATGGTGCAGCTGGAACATGAAGCTGCTGCTACAGTTTCAGTGGAGCCAGAAGCTGCTGTAGAGGTAAGCCTTCCGTCGCCGTCAACCGTGTTCACGAGAGGACACAGTTCAGTAAACACATGCTCTATTTTAGGAGACCTTTAGGTGTTATACATACTGAACGTGTCTCTGGATTTTTGTTTGGTTTTCACCTTTTAAAGACCATTAGGCGTGTTTCCATTGTCGGAACCTCAGGGTAAATTCTGGGAGGGGGAAACTGAGCGGGAGATTCAATGTCTCTGTCTTCTCAGCGGTTGTGTCTTCATTCAAATTCATCCTTTTCAGGAATTTGCACAGCCATCAGCATATCAGTGACAGCTTCACCAGTGAGTGATGTCACTGATCAGCACCAAAAAGCATCCACAGTAACAATAATGTTAAAAGTTTTATTCTGTCAAAGTACATCATGATTTAGTCCATTCAGAGGACGAGAGCAGCTGCGTGATGTAAAATGTGGCATTCAATGACCAGAAGAAGCTCCATTTTTTAAGGCGCTCTGTGAAACAACAAAGCCCCATGAATTAAGTCATTGTGGGGGAATTCCACCGTGTTTTCCGGTGTTGGGAGTTTAATAACGGCAATTTTAAGCGCGATCGGTGCTTATTTTCTTTTGCTTCCATTCTGCTTCACAAGCAACTCTTTTAATTTTACTAATGCCGGTTGTTTTGAACGGCGTCTTCTGACGTGAGTTACAACCAATCAGCGTGAGTTGACCAATAGTTCTGCTCAGCTACTCCACCGGGCCGCTCCGAGTACCTACCCCCGATCAGGTACTCAGAAAGTTCCTGAAAATGGCCCGGAAAACGTCCGTTCACGCGGCCCGGTCAAGTGGAGACATGCACATGCCGGGAAGTTCTTGTAAATTTACCCTGAAGTTCCGACAGTGGAAACGCACCTATTATTAACATTTTAAATAAGAAAGATCTTTTTCACACTGGCTGAATATTTTATGTAGTTGTAAAACTGGATGTAGTTTGTAGATGAATAACTGGTGATATAGTGAGTATAAATCTGTGAATAACCTCTTGTAACGTTTGTCTTGTGCTCAGTTGTCCACTAGCCTCACTTCTGCTCTGTCTGTGTAGAATAAGACGCCACAGACGCTGACTCCGACTCGGCGAAAACCTCTTGAAAGTGATTTTGAGACCATCAAACTCATTAGTAACGGAGCTTATGGGTAAGAGAGGAGAAGTCAGTGTTTTGTTTCTTTTTTTTATAGTGACTGTGGACTAACACCAGTGTCGGAGTAACAGGTCCTAATTTATTTATTTTCATGTGAACAGTGCAGTGTACCTGGTTCGTCACAAAGAGACACGGCAGCGTTTCGCCATGAAGAAGATAAATCGCCAGAACCTGGTGCTGAGAAACCAGATCCAACAGGCGTTTGTGGAGCGAGACATCCTCACCTTTGCAGAGAACCCCTTTGTTGTTTCCATGTTCTGCTCTTTTGAGACGCGACGCCACCTCTGCATGGTCATGGAGTATGTTGAAGGTAACGTTAAGAGAGCAACAGATGGAGTTAACTTTAAATTTAAATCATTTATCTCAGTCTGAACTGGAATGGTTTTAAACAAACACCACAGATTCTAAGATTATTCATCTAATTACCAGGTTCAATTATTATTGGTCCTTAAAGCAGAAATCCAGAGTTTTCCCCCTTTCAGGAGTTATGTATGGTTTTTTTTTAGGACTCTGTAAAAGTGATAGTCTTATCATGTCAAGAAAATGTTTTGATAAGCCCATCCCGTCTCGTAGAGCCTCATGCAATTTGAATTGAGCGCAGGGTGCACAAGAGTTTTAGGACGTACCTAGACTGATGCAAGAGTAGGCGACATTTGTTATGGACACGTACGTCTTTAAAAATGATATGTGTCAATAAACAGCCCAACGTGAGAGTAATGTTTGTAAAACAACGTGTTTTAGCTCTGTTGCCTGGCTAGAGGTGAGAGTTCACGAATGAGAGGCATTGCTTCCAGCTGTAACCATGACAGTAGCGAGAAGGGCTGAAGGTGCAATACATTTTTAGGCTTCTAGATGGTGCCGTCTGAGGATAAAACTCCAGATTTCGGCTTTAAGTCACATTGGTAGCATCCTGTAATGTTTGTAGTTTAATATGTCTTAACGGGAAATAGAAACTCTTTCGTTTTTATTCTTGTTTTTAGGCGGAGACTGTGCCAACTTGCTGAAGAACATGGGCCCGCTGCCTGTGGAAATGTCCAGGATGTATTTCGCTGAAACAGTTCTGGCCCTCGAGTACCTTCACAACTACGGCATTGTGCATCGGGATCTTAAACCTGACAAGTAAGAAGCTGACTCCAAACTCGCTCCTGTTTAGTGTTTTGGTTGAGACTAACATTGCTGTGGGGAATGTTAGATGCATTTTGTAACCCTTATTTTATATTTCTACCTAAACATTCAGGTGAAACTCAAAAAATTAGAAAATGGTGCAAAAGTGCATTTATTTATAATTCAATTTAAAGGGTGAAGCTAAACTAATGAGATAGACTAATTCCATGCAAAGCCAGATATTTCAGCCTTTATTTGTTCTAATTGTGATGATTATGGCTACAGCTGATGAAAATTCACAATCTCAGACAAAGAATATTGTGAAAAGATTCAATATTCTAGACTCAGTGTCACACTCTAATCAGCTGATGAGTCTTAAACACCTGCAAAGGGTTCCTGAGCCTTTAGATGGTCTCTCAGTCTGAGCTGAATTACTGAAGCAAATGGACTTTTGTCACCTGATCCTAATTTTTTAGTTTTACCTGTAAGCTAAATTACGTACCACTCAGAAGTCAAGCGGACTTGTGTTTCTTATCATCTGTTTTCTTCATCTCCACCAGTTTATTGATCACATCGATGGGTCACATTAAGCTGACGGACTTTGGTTTGTCTAAAATCGGCTTGATGAACATGACTACAAACCTGTACGAGGGTCACATGGAAAAAGACACAAGAGAATTTATTGACAAACAGGTGAGAAAGTATTTGAAGGAAGAGAGGAAGTTAAAAAAAAACACAAATTTGTGACATCAGTGCTAAAGCAGGTTCTTGTTGGGGTGCTTGTGCAGGTGTGTGGCACTCCAGAGTACATCGCCCCCGAGGTGATTCTCAGACAGGGGTACGGGAAACCAGTGGACTGGTGGGCGATGGGAATCATCCTCTACGAGTTCCTGGTGGGATGTGTTCCATTTTTTGGAGACACTCCTGAGGAGCTTTTCGGCCAAGTCGTCAGCGGTGAGTGGATGCTTTAATACGATGGTACATTTTAATTTCCCTGATTTTATTTGTGATCTTATGATAATTCTACTTTCCTGATGATTAGATGACATCATTTGGCCAGAAGGAGACGACGCCTTGCCTACTGACGCCCAGGACATGATCACCCGACTGCTGAGGCAGAGCCCGTTAGAACGACTGGGGACAGGTACCCTTTATAAGAATGATGTTACATCTGTCTGTGTTTATATTTAGACACAGGAACCCAGCCGTTGTTAGATTTAGAAACTGAAAACTGTGTGAATGTAGGCGGGGCCTCAGAGGTCAAACAGCACCCCTTCTTCCTGGGTCTGGACTGGAACGGACTCCTCCGACAAAAGGCAGAGTTCATCCCTCAGCTGGAGGCAGAAGATGACACCAGCTACTTCGACAGTGAGTTACTGTCATTCTTGTTAAAGACAAACTTCACTTATTATTTATCTGCTAATTGCAATTTGTTAAGTCACCTTATGAGAAAGATTCAGCTGATGCGGCTCTTTTTGTCTGTAGCTCGTTCAGATCGCTACCATCATTTGGCATCTGATGAAGATGAAGAAACCAACGACGAGGAGTCGTCTTTGGAAATCAGACAGTTTTCCTCCTGGTCACATCGCTTCAGCAAGGTAAGCACAGCTTTTCTGCTGAGCCGAGAGGGTGATTGTATGTTTTTAAATATATATCCAGCTTCTTATTTTACTTGTTTGGATTCTTTAAGGTTTACAGCAGCACAGAACATCTGGCGACACCGTCCAACCTGAGCTTCTCCTCAGACCGCAGTCACAGTGAGGAAAAAGAGGACCGCGGGGACGTCGGAGGACTCTGTCTGTCCCCGATCCCAGCTGATGGCAGTGTGGAAAAGAGGCATTCAGGACGCATGGCCAGGTCAGCTCAAGTAAAGCATGAGCTGTTGTAGAAAATGAGCTCATAAAATGACAGAAGTGATTCGTTTTAGTGTTTCTTCACCACATGGCTCAGTCGATTTAGTGGTCTGATCTTATTTCGGCTGATCTTTAGTCACCCAACTTGTTTTTGACTGTAGCCTTCGCCCTCGGACCTCCTCCAGTTCCTCCCAGTCTGAAAGGAGCACAAGTCCTCTGGTGATGAGCAGCACCCACAGCCTGGAGACGATGCCTCGCTTCGCCCTCTCTACTGATGACGAGGGTAAAACTGCGCCCATCACAACAACCTGGTTGCATCCTCACCGGTGGACATGTTTATATTTACGTTGTTTCCGTCTGCAGCTGAAGTGGTGGTGTCAAACCTCAGGAGGATCAGGATCCGTAGCAACAGCACCGGGGCCAAACACTCGTCCCCCAAGGACCCAGCGGGCCCTCAGCGTTTCGGTAACCAGCTGGAGACACCAGACAGACAGAAGCTTCCCTGTGGAGGAAAAGTTCCCAAATCAGCCTCCGTCTCAGCGCTGTCCCTCATCATCACCACAGGTTCGCAGAAAAAGAAATGATTATCAAAGAGCAAGAGTATAAAATCTGCTTAGTTATTTTAATACGTATGCCTAAATGTGGAAGTAAAGTAGAGGACGAATCCTAAAAGCCGGGAATGTGCTGCTGCTTTTTTAATGTAAATATGTTAAATCTGTGCGTTTCAGACGACTCACCCGCCGGCCTCCAGCCCAGCCCCATCTCCCCGCGTTCGCTGTCTTCCAACCCCTCATCCCGGGAATCGTCCCCTAATCGGGATTTCTCCTTCAGCCCCAGCAGCTTTAGGCCTCCGATCATCATTCACACCTCAGGGAAGAAGTACGGCTTCACCCTGCAGGCCATCAGGGTCTACATGGGTGACAGCGACGTCTACACTGTGCATCACATGGTGTCGGTGGGTGCTGCTATAATACAAATACGCCTGGACCGTGTGTTTTTCATACGTTTCTCTGATAGTACAAAGCTTGAAGAGGTAGTTATGTAATGCTGATATGAAACTCCTCTGCTTGTTGTTTAAAAAGAGTGTGGAGGAGGGCAGCCCAGCTCACCAGGCAGGCCTCCACACTGGAGACCTCATCACCCACGTGAACGGAGAGCCTGTCCAGGGACTCGTACACACGGAGATGATCGAACTGCTGCTGAAGGTACAGCGCTCACACACAGCAGAATCTCATCTAAATGACTGTTCTCGTGTTGACTTTAAGTCTTTGCTTCTTTTGAAATGTGCCAGAGTGGCAGCAAAGTGGCTCTTCAGACCATAGCACTTGAAAACACGTCGATAAAAGTCGGCCCGGCTCGAAAGACCAAACACAAAGGGAAGATGGCTCGTCGCAGCAAGAAGAGCAGGAAAAGAGATAATTATGACAGGTGAAGATCTGAGGTTCTGCAGCTCCCTAGTGTTACTTTGGGTTTTATTCATTGCTTTGTCTCCGTCTAGGGTTGGGTTTAAACATGCAGGAAGGGTAAATGTTATTTTTTCTGTTGTTGAAGAGGTTAGATGTTTGTTTTTATTTGCTGCTGTCCTACTTTCAGGCGAAGAACCATTCTAAAGAAACTGTCCAAGCAAAGCACGGTGATGCACAGCAGTCGCAGCTTCTCCTCAGGTCTTCATCACTCCGTTTCCTCTAGCGAGAGCCTCCCAGGCTCCCCCACACACAGCCTGTCCCCCGGCCCCTCAACACCCTGCAGGAGTCCCGCACCAGAGCATCCGGGGTGTGGTGAGTTGGGAGGATGTGAATTTAAAAGTTCTGATGGGTAAACAAGGAAAAGCACGTGTTGTTAAAATGACTTCACACTTTTTTTTTCTGCTTCCCAGACAACTCTCCTCAGAGCACGTCTCCATGCTCGAGTTCTCCCAGCTCCCCGGCCACACACATCCGGCCCAACTCTCTCCACGGGCTGGGCTCCAAACTCAGCACGCAGCGCTACACAAAGGTGGGTCGGCGGAAGTCGACCAGTAACATTCCCCCCTCTCCTCTCGCCTGTAACTCCTCCTCATCCTCCACCCAGCCTCTGTCCCCACAACGATCGCCGTCCCCACTTCCAGGCTTCGCCAAAGCGCTCCACACTTTTCACGGTAAAACCTTATCACCCCCCACCATTGTCAGACACGTGGTCCGTCCCCGCAGCGCAGAGCCGCCTCGATCTCCTCTGCTCAAGAGGGTGCAGTCAGCGGAGAAGCTGTCAGGCGTGTTTCACAGTGACAAGAAATCATACACCCCCCGCAGGCACACGCTGGAAGTGCCGTTTTATGGCGAGGGTGACTTTTTGGGTGATTTGGAGGTAGATGGAGCCAGTGGGACTTTTTACATCGGTGCAGACCACAGACTGGGGGGCTACATAAGCAGCCAAAGACTCCGGGACTCTGTCACGGAACGATCAGAGCAGCTGGTTGTGATGAGGAAGCTCAACCTGTCAGAGCGCAGAGACTCTTTTAAAAAGCAGGAGGCCGTGCAGGAAGTGAGCTTTGACGAGCCGGAGGAGAAAAGCAGCAGCAGCAGCAGCAGCTCAGCGACGGGTACCACCATGACTCCAGGAGTCCCAACACACCCCCAGCAGCAGCACAGGATGGCCTGGATGGTCACTCGGCCCCAGAGTCGGGAGGAGGTGGAGCTGGAAGTGCCCGTGGTGAGGAGGTTCACGCTGGTGCCCCAGATTGCTGTTCAGGGCTCCACGGAGAGCGAGGAGCAGGATGAGTGGGAGCCGTGCTCGGACGGAGAGGAGTCCAATGAGAACACGGAGCTGGAGGTTCCTTCGTCCCAACAGCAAAAAGCAGAATGTTCCCTCAAAGACAGCTTTCAGGTAGCAGGAACCACATCCACCGGTCACCAAGGCGCACCAGCATCAGGGAGTGCCGAGCGTAGTGGGAAAACGCCACAGAAAGAACTCGCGAGGAAGTGACATCATCGCTGTTCTCGTTTCAGCTGCTTGCTTCTGGTCTTTGAGTGAAGCTGAGCTGTTTTAGACCCACATAACTGCAAGCTGTCCACTTCATTACAAGCTGATCTGGCTGAAGGTGTGGAAGAAGGTTTTACTTGAATTTTGTATTTGATCATCGTTTGCCTTCAGGCATCGGGAAGACTCTCATATTTATTAGTTTTGTAAAGTTTGAGTTTGTAACGAGGAAAGAGGTAAGTTCTCATCGTTTAAACAGCCAAGGTTTGAAGATTTTGTATCCTTGAAATGTGGTTTTATGTCTTTTGAATGGATTTTTTTTTTCTAAGAATGTATTTTTCAATGACATTGTAGTGGCACAAAGAATCTCGTTGGACCAAAAGAAGCAAAAGTCATTAAAGCGGTCAGGACTGTTTGGTTTTGTAGATCTGATCAAGTGTTTAGTTCAGATCATGAGGAACGTTCGGCTGTTGTGGAAACATTCTGCAGGTTTCTGCTCAGATCTTTGTTTTCGTTGCTGCAGCCTTTCACGCCACTACAACTAATATTTATACGAAAATCTCATGCCACTGACTTGTTTTACACGTTCCTTACAGAATGAATTTGTCTCTGACACGCTGCTCAGCCGTGACTTTTAACGTCTGCTCTAACGAAAACATGATGAAGGTAACTTTGATGTGCCATGATCTCAGAGCACTGTCCTCTCAAGCCATATATTTAATGACAACTGACAACTTCTTGTATATTTAGTTTCTTCTTCACTGCTATTGTTTGCTTTCAAAAACAGAACGATCACTACGCTTTGGATGTCGGTGCTTTTTCAGGTCATTTGAATAATCGATGCATCAGTGGAACAACTTGTTCCACTCAGAATGAAAAGCCGCCAAACTAAAGGGGATTGCTTGTTTTTATTCAAAGGATTATGACGTTTGTTTTGCTGCTTTCTTTTCTCACAATGATGTCACGTTTTGAGCTTGGAGAATGCTTTTTTTTTAGTTTCCAAACAGCAAAACGTAAAAAACGTTTGTTTTCTGTTATTTTCTTAACATTCTGTGCAAAACCACTCACAAACAACCCATTTCTGTTGTGTAGTCAAGTTTACATCAGAGGGGAAAGTGCATTATTTTGACGTTCGGTGCATTTTGTATCTAAATGCGATCAGCAAAAAGTGGATTTTCAGCGAATCCCAATCCAGGGATTCTCTGAACAAAAGTTATTCATTTTGTACAAATATTGATGTATATTTTGGTATCGAGGCTTTGTATGAATCCAAATGTGTTGAAGGTAATCATGGACGCACAGTGGCAAAATGTGGAATCGGGATTTTTTTTAAAGTTCTAGACGAGTATTTCACATTCACACACGTTTGAAGTACACGACCTTTGCCCTCTAGAGAGCTGAGGTTTTAAGGGTCGTCTCATTTTTCAATCAGTGATTCTGGTTTTGTACCAAACTTCCTTGTATTGTTTTTATGAAGCCTCCGAACTGTTAGCGTGTTTCTAAAACTCCTCTTCTTCCTTAAAGTCTTGTGATGACGAGCGTACACGACGCTGCTGCTGTTGTTGGTGAACTGGACAGGTCGCTGAATGGCTCGGTCGTTCCTGCAGCCTGACAGAATTGTTTACAGTGAATAAACATGAGATGTGCTGTACAAACACGTTATATCATGTGGTTGTATAGGATGAAACAATCCTCTTTGATACCATGAAAGAAAACTACGCACAGAGGTTGCATATCTGTTTTTGTTGTTCTTGAGGAGTGATTTAGTACCAAACAAAATGGTGTTTTTGTGTATTTACATCCACATGAGAAGATATATTGGTGAATTTACTGGCTAAAACCTGGCTCGCGCTGCAGATTTTGGTTTCTGTTGATGCTAATTTATTTTTTTGCTTTTCAAAAATTGAGATTTCTAAAACAACTTGTAACAGATAGAAATATAAGATGAGAAAAACTGAGCCATAGCTGGCTGAATAATGAAAGATCATTCGTTTGGTTTGTATGAGGGGGCAGATCTGAACAAACTGTAGTCTTAAATATAAAAAGAAAGTTATGGCTATACAGAATCATAAAATCTCAGTTCCAGCGATAACGTGTTTCTGTGACGACCAGATTTTCCATGTGAATGTAAACATACTTCGTCACTGTGCTGATCTCCACCAGTTGAAAGTTTAGTGTCGCTGTTGTCAGGCCCGCTGAAGGTCAGCTGCTGTTTAACAATCTCTCAAAGAACAATCTGGCAGGTCAAGCTGTTGTACATGTGCACGTGTTCTTCTGTGGACTCTTCTGATCAGTGCATGCTGCATGAAACAAACACACAGCTGTAATACTTGACTGCATGGTATACCGGCATTGTTGCCCTGTACTGTGTTTTCCTGTGCAAAGAATAAACTTTGTATTTCTCTTTGTGCCTCTTTTTTTTTTTGGGGGGGGGGGGGGTCTCTTCTAATGTTTTAGTTTTATGAAGATTCTGTTCACACACTACATGATATTTAAGTCTAACACAAGTGTTTTAATATGCAGTTCTGCACAAAAACAAAGAAAATCATAGTAGGAACTTTTTATACAGTATATATGCAATATTACCTTTGAGCATGACACGCTTAGAGACTTTAAACACATTCATGCTTCCTATCCAAACTGAACACTGAAACTGTTGTAAAAGAAAGTAAAAAAAACTAAATATTTGGAATATGAAAATAATTATAATGTAAAATTGACCACTCCGAACAACCAATATTTTTAATAAACTGCGCAGTTGTTACTGTGGCAGTTACAGAAGTATGGCTACAACCAAAGTCACCCTTCAGAACACCTTCAATTTAATATTCTATCTTTATTATAGAACATCAGTTTGTTGCCCCTCAGAGGGCAAATGTTGGTGTCACAGCAGCAGTTACATTTTAATTTATTGTGTATAGTTAAAGCTTCTCATTTGTTGGCAGCAATTGTTTTGACCTAGTCTGAAGTTATAGATGTTCATTAGTTGGTGGCAATAATTCTGAGCATGTGTGTTTTTTAATCCACACACATCTTAGAATGTTTTTATTTTTAAAATGTGTGTATACTCAGCATTTAGAATGATTATTTGAGTATTTTGGGATCTTAAGTATTTCAGTGTTGTGTTTTCTTGTATTTTACTCTTTAATTTTTTTTCTTTATTTTTTACACTCCTATTTTGCTCCTGACTATAATTGCTGCTGTGACACCAAAAGTTCCCCACTGGAGGGCAATAAATGGATTTTCTATTCTATTCTATTCTATTCTATTCTATTCTATTCTATTCTAGTCATAACACATCACTTCCAATGAGCTGTTGTGTTCTGCAGTTCCTCCTTGTGACCAGCAGGTGTCAGTCTCGAGGTTAGACACCAGGCACCACCACTGAAGAAGTCCCGTGCCCTTCACAACAACAGCTAGCATGGCTACTGCTACTAAATTCATTCAGAGGCTTCGAAATGCATTAGCCGGGGTGAGTGAATTAACTTCAGTCAGACTTTAAAATGATGCTAATATGTTTTGTGACATATATTTGAAATAATTGTTGTATGAGTCGTAATAAATCTGTACGATAATACACACTAGCTTTAGAGCTAGCTTGAGCTAGTAGGAGATTCAAGAAAAACGTTTTTAAGTCTTTAAACAAATGATTCATTAAATAATGTAGGGTTTGGGGTAGAAATGTTCACTACAAATGTTTGTTTTTCAGCGTAATCTGCAAGGAAAATTGCAGCTGCGTTATGAAGAGGTATCTAAGAGGTAAGACTTTGTTGTATGTGCTGTAACGCTCAAGAAATTTGCTTTCTAAGATTTTCTACCTCTAATAATTTTACGGTAATGACGTCATTCCATTAAAGTTGGTGTTGAATGAATGATATAAAGCAAACCAGGTAGACTTTTGTGTTTTGTATCTCACTATTGCCCGTGACAACATGTTTACTGTATCACTGATTTTACTAAACAACGTTTTTCCTGTAGGACACAGCCACCACCTAAACTGCCAGTAGGCCCGAGCCACAAGTTTGCCAACAACTACTATTTTAGTCGTGATGGTCGCAGAGAGTCTTTGCCCCCCACAGTTGTGATGTCTTCACAGAAGGCTCTTACTCCTGGCAGGTAAAATAACATGTCTTCACATGTTGTGATGTCATGAGGACGTTTAACCTTTTAGCTGACCAGTAAACTGGTGTTAAAGCAGCTCAGAGTCATTTTATCTTCTCAGCTGGAATAAAGCTTCCTTCTGTCTCTTTAAAGGATGGACAAGAGGCAGGGGGTGCAGTAAATGGGTTCAGGTCCTAAAGTTCAGGTGTTTATTATCAGATGCTCATGTTATTTATAATAAAGTTTCTCCATTATATATTTGCATATTACCAGCCACAAGACATTTTATTTAGCATAAGTCACAGTTCTTCTCATCGATCGAGCATCTTTTCCTCTGTGCAACCCCTGCTGATAGTATTCACATAAACATCCCACAAAGTCCTCCTTTGTCTCCAACTTTGTCATCATCTATTCAGCTCACCTGTCAATAATTACAGCTCATAATATGATGGAATAACACAAAAATTAACAAATCAGTGAATAATGCAGATTTGAAAAGCAATGATTCAGTATTTTAGCCAGGAAAATACCTACTGTGGAGAAGACACTGAACTCCCCACAGACACCTTCTAAAAATAACTGCAGTTCTTAAGTTTGGTGTTTGTATTTATAATCTTTCATGTCTTTTAGCCAAGCTGCGGAGACTTCAAAGGTTCCTGTGACACCCGGAGGTGTGTATAAAGAGCCGCTGCTGTCCACAGACCAGCCATACCTCTGAGCAGCAAGCAGGAGCTTCAACATTTCTGTTGGTTGTTTCTTGTACAATAGCAAGTGTGAATAAAATATGTTATATGCTTCGGATTCTTTTGTCCAGATCATTATTTTGGTCGTGTTAGTGTTAACTGCTAATAGATCAGTTGCTGGATTGAAGGACGTCTTTTACTGATGTGTCAATTCAACAACCCACTGAAGAGTTTAGTTTATTTCGCAAACAACATCTGAATCTAATATTAATTTAAAAAATTGAAATCGGTTCTCTTTTTTTTATTTGTAAATGCGGCTTTGAGTAGCAAGTTATGATAGAGCGTGAACAAATTAATTTCTAACCTTCAATGTCATGCATAAAAAATGCCTGACATGGAAGGCTAGAAATCTGGCTCTTCTGGATTATTTTTCTTTATTTCCCCCACTAATTTGTGTTTTACAAAAGAAGTAAATAAGTGCCTGTTGTAATCATAGCTGTTGTCAAAAGTCATTGCAACAGAATTCAGTGAGCCATGGCCACATATAATGACCACAACCAGGCTAGCAGGGCCACAAGCCACTGAAAATGTTACAGGACAAGCTGCAACAGTTCTGCAACACACCAAGTTCAGTTTCCTCCAAAATGTCCCTATGAGTCCCCATTAATCTGGTGACCTGCATGGCTTGTTGGGCCACACACATTAAATAGAGACTGAACACGATGGTTGGAGTTTGAAAAAAAAAAAAAGCAATTTAAAAGCTCACCAAACCAGCAGTGACAGTCAGGTGATCACTGCAAAACCTCACAATAATGTGCCTTTTGTTGCTCACAGGTGCACTCAAGGCCTGCAGCACCACAGCCTGGAGGTGGAGGTGTCAGGCTGCAGGAGCATAACAAGCATAAACTTGTCATCTGGTTAAAAGGTTCAATCAACCTGGTGTGCTATTGCTCTCTGATTATGCTTGTTCTTGTAATGCAAATGAAAAATTTCATGTTTTTGTGACATTACAATAATCACAATCTGCTGCACTTGTGTTGAAACAGCACAAGTGAATAATTAAGAATAAAAATTATGTCATTTTAAATCTAGGTGGTAACAGACATCAGAATAGGTTTATTTGTAGACTGCATACAG
Organism: Aphyosemion australe; assembly: GCA_006937985.1. NCBI lineage: Eukaryota > Metazoa > Chordata > Actinopteri > Cyprinodontiformes > Nothobranchiidae > Aphyosemion > Aphyosemion australe. The sequence continues at coordinate 847,341 of SSNS01000148.1, read as the reverse complement.
TAGGAATCTGGTCTCGCTTTTTATCTTCTACATATTTCAAAGGTGTCCAAAAACAACAAATTACTAAACATACTGAAAAAAACACAACAGACAGACATGATTAAACATAGTACACTACACATGGATGTAAAAGAAACTAACTCAAGCACTTTATTCAGCAAGCATGCAGCCATAAAGAAGTACATTATATCTGATTTTTGGCTTCTGCTTGATAACTGTCAGCCTTTTGTGGCAATATATGAAATTAAAACCATTTTATCATTTGTTTTATTCACGGTGAATGGGAAACATGAATGGAAATGCAATAATGAATGGGTGCAGGCAAAAGAGACGTTCATTTATTTACATGTGAAAGATCAAACTACACATCCTCATAAGAGGTTCTCAATTTACTAGTTTTATTCATCAAAGGGGAAAATTTACATTGTCAAGAAATAAAACAGCAGTTTAACTTTAAAATTCATTCAAACACAACAAAGGTTTAAAATCAGAATGGAGACTGGTGATAATTAGTCCATCTGGAGGATCATGGGAGGTCTAATTGAAGACAATTAAAAACACCTGTGCAGGTTTAGTGTCATTTAACTACTTAAGGGATAAAATTTGTCCAAATGGGAGTATTTACAAGAAAATGTTTTATCATTTACATTTTAATGAATATATCGAACTTCGAAGGCTGCAGCATTAGGATTCGGTTCACCTTTGATTCAGGTAATTTTCATCAAAACACTTTTGAAAATAGTGAACAACACTGATGGCGTCATTTTAAATGTTCAAACAGCAGATGTATAAAGTACACAAAGAGCTAATTAATAATACGCAATATATTCCATCGCGAAACTGTATTTAACCAAGTAAACACACAGTAACACGTTTTAGCAGTTTGACAGCAGCGACGTTACGTCATATTTCCGCGCCCATCGCCTCGTTGCTGCCAGAACTCGCCGAGAAGCATGGGGCACCTTGGAGGTTTATTTCTCCTCATCGCGCCGCTCTTCTGGACTCACATCTGGGGTAAGAGGCTGAAGGTCCAGCTGCATGAAATATACGAACACTCTGGTTGTTTTCGGTGTTTTTTTCCTGTTCTTCTAACGGACTGTAGCTCTCAGTCCTGCACACGCCTCGCCTGTCTGCAGATCTGCAGCTGGAAACTTAACAGACTTGCAGCACACCGGGTTACTCACTGCATGGCATCGCCTTAATTTTTCAACTCAACCTTACCTAGCAATTAGTTTTTCTTTGAGTTTTTCATGGGATGTCTCAAAAATTGGTGTTTTAGGTTTTTGAGGGACATTTCTTGGCATGTTTGTGTTTATTTTTTCCTGTCCACATGATTCAGTCATGTTTGGGTTTAATATGACTGATGGTGTCCTGTCACGTGTTTTTTTTATACAGGTGTGTGTTTATTGTACATTTTGCGTGTTTGGGTTATCATATTTTGAAATAGTTTTTTTTAAACCTAACTGCTGGTTGTTTCAGTGATGTATTTAGACATGCAGCTCCACATCATGATGCCTCCTATAAAGGCATTTGTAGCACTCTACTTACCTGGTCTGCTTTATGCATTTTGATTATTTTAATTAAGTCTCAGAACATTCAGATCTACCAGCTTTCACAAAGTTAATCGTATAGCAACCAAAATGTATGTTGGCCCAGAAATGGGAATTAATTGTGTTAAAATTGTTTAAATATTAAAAATAAATAATTTTTGCTGATGACTCTTTAAAACATCATCTTTTGTTTCTAATAATTGATTTGAACTATCATGACTGAATCACTACCAAATCTCCCGTGTAACCTGGTTTTTAAGCTCTCATTTGGCTCCGTAACAGTAAAACAGATTGTTTTGTGTGTTTCAGGTGCTGCGAGTCACTTTTTACCTGCCTGTCACAAACAGCAGGAGTTCATGTGTGGAGACGGTTTGTGCATCTCTAAGGTGAAAGTGTGTGACGGACTCACCGATTGTGAAGACGGATCAGACGAACAACACTGCAGTGGGTTACCACCAGTCTAAACCACTTTATGGCTCCAGTCTGCTATATCTGCTGTGATGAGTAAAGCAGTCAAAAATAAGAGGCCGATTATTCACAAACATTACAATATAGATTAAATATTTACATGAATCATTAAAAAAGTTGTACTGGATTAGCACTTCACATTAAAAAATGAATTCTCAGAATATTTTTCAACATTTTTCTTTATTCTAACAGCGGCGCCAAAGTCCACCAGGCTCACACCACGACTTTATCAGGTTTATCTGATCATGATGGAGTCCTGCTGGTCATGTAATATTTATTTGGCATAAATGTAATAATCTAAACATCAGACTCGTATCACACCACATGTTGATCTCTGTGTGAAACAAAAATCCTCAAACTTTGTGAGATTTTATTATTTCTAATCCCACTGAGGTCATCTGAGCTTTTGATATCAGATTCCTGAGGGATTTAATCTTCAGTTTGAGTTTCCAAGAAGGGCTCTGCAGGAGTGAGATTAGCCGAGCGCACTTGATGTTCCGTCAGGCGTTAAACATTAACGCTTCTGATGTGCAGAAATCCAGCAGCAGGTCAGAATAAGTGACTTTAGCAGCAGCTGGAATAAAGGAATGTGATGCAGAAGTTTAACTTCCTGTGAAAATGTTTCATAAGCTTCATGTTTAATCTGATATTCTCTCCCATCAGGGTTGTTGTTAGTTTAGTTTGTAAAGCAGAACAAACAGGGAAGAACTGCAGTGCTGGTTTTATATTCAGATGAAGGGATGTTTTATTTAGACTGGGGTTAAATGGTCAGATAAAAAATCTTTTCTGTGTTTTTTCAGCTTAATCACAAACCCTCACTCACTCTTCAGAGCCGTCAGTCTTTCTCCCTCCTCTAAGTTCATAACCTGTCTCTCTACAGGACACGTGTTGTGTAAGACAGACGAGTTCTCCTGCTACAGCCAACGGTGCATCTCCATCAACTTATTTTGCGACGGCGTGGACGATTGTGGTGATGGGAGTGATGAGGATTCCTGTCCCAAATGCGCCGCTGGTTCTTTCTCCTGCGGGATGTCTGATGTCTGTCTGCCTAGAAACCAGCTCTGTGACGGACGGAACGACTGCAAAGACGGACAGGATGAGAGCCGGAAGCTGTGTGGTTCTGTCCAGCCCTTACCTCAGAGCTCCCCCACCTCATGTGCAGCGTCAGAGTTTCAGTGTGGAGACGGGGAGTGCATCCGTCACGCGTGGAGATGCGACCACTCGCCGGACTGCTCTGATAGTAGTGATGAAGACGACTGTGGTAAGTGATGTGATGCAGCTGCACTTGTTCTGTGAGGGGAAAACGATTTTTTTAAAGTTTCCAAACTTTTGTTCTAAAGAAACTTACCACATTATGCAACTTTTTCATGTTTTTAAATCATGTTCTTGAGCCAGTATGTGCTAAAATGACCCTTTACAGGGTTAATGAAATGTCACTCAGACCCCCACCGCCCTCTGTGGCCAGAATACCACACTTGCAACTTCAGAGTGTCAGTCCAGTCTCTGTTAGACTTAGAAAGTGGAGCTGACATGCCTGGCGCTGCAGTCTGCTTCCAGCATGTTTCCTGCATGTTTTAGATCATGAACACAGCTGATTTGTTTGATTTAGTGATGAACCGCTCCTGTAGACACTAATGAAGGCTGAGGAGACGTTTCAGCAGTTAGATTAAGGTGTTAAAAAGACGAACGCACAGCGAGGAGATAAGTTTTACTTTTGCTTTCACCAACAGAACACTAGGGGTTGCTAAAAGCAGTCAAAAACTACCTAGTGTGCCTTTAATTATGGAAACTTGTGTTACACATTTATAATAAACATATTAAATGCTTCAGGCCAGATCAGAGGATAACATGGATCTGGGTTTTGTGCAGGTTTTGTAAAATCTCAGATTTATGTTGGGTTTTATGTATAAAAATAGATTAATACTAAGTGTAAATGAATCATTTCTGCAATAAAAGCAATGTACTAAATAGCAATAAAGGCCCAGGTTTGTCTGATGAATTCAACAATTAGGAATCATTTTGTGTTTGAGATTTCTATTGATAATCTATTAAATTATAGGTTAAAACTTTCCAAATTCAAAATAAACTTTTCTGTTTTAAAGCTGCTCTCTTTAATATTTTTAAAGGAGTCATCACCTGAAATTTTCACTTTTCCACTTGAAAAAATGTCTATAATGGCTTCCTAATGATTTTTCACTGGCCGAGAAGCCGATATTTAACATTGAAGCGTTTGTTTAATCTTGCCTTTTTCAACCAGCTCACATGCATCCCACGAGCACGCGCACTCCAGAATGAGATTCGCCTATATGTCGTCACAAATGCCAAATACAAACAAATATGAACCAGCAGCGAACAAACCGGCATAACAAAGCTCATTTCATAACGTGAAATGCATAAATTATGTCTTACCGTTGACAACTCATGTTATAATCCGTGTTATGGGAGACAAAACTCCGATCGGTTTGTGTATTCCATCTTCACAACAGCATAAGAGCCGATGCCTGGCTGTTAGCTTGCTTTGTCCCAACTCAACAACAAACGAGGGCGCCATTACCCTCGAGGCGAGGCTCGAGCTCGTACTGTTGGATCCCGTAGGTCACTGCCAGGTCGGGTTCAGTTATAACTTTTGTTGTTTTGGAGCAAGACGCTGAAGCTGCTTCCGGCTTCCTTCCACCAATCAACGCGCTCCTCAGTCCCGCGCGCGTCCGAGACAGCCGAAATATCGCGTGTGATCTCGCGAGAAAATATGCCCTTTGGAGAAAAGGATCAGAAAAGCACATTTTTAATTTATTTTTCCAATACCATTTATTTTAATGGTCTAAAAGACTATAATAGGATGTAGATATCCACGGTATAGGTGATGACTCCTTTAAATGTTTGCATCCAGCAGAGGGCGCTCAAGTACTTTTTCATCTGTTAAAAGAGCTTCCTGAGGGTTTCTGACTCAGGTTGAGTTTAAAACTGAGCAAAAACAACCAGAAATTTAGAGTTCTGGTTAAATTGTATTTTATTGTCTAGAATTAATCATCTAGTGCCTGATGTGCAGCAGAGACTGTGGTTTAACTCTGACTGAAACAAAATGCAATAAATGACACAAAGCATGGATTTTCATCAGATTCAAACTGAAGAAGCTTAATTTATAACAAAAGGAGCGAGCCTCGAGGATTAGTCTTAAACAAATACAGGCAGAACGGTAGAGCTCTTAGCCCTGAAGAAGAGAGAGAGGCCTTTTTACTGTCTCTCCTATAAAATATGATTTGCATAAAGCTACAAAGTTTTATTGACATTTAAAATCAACATGTGATGTGACTACCTTCCTACAGTTTATGGTGCATTTTTTTTCTTTATTTTGGAATAGTATACATACGACATGCAAAGCAACAGTATTTTTGCTTTGGGAATGACGGTCTAAAGTCTAGGCTAATTTATTCTTGCTTAGTTTTGAAATAAATGTTGCTCAGGTTCAAGGTGCCTCTTGGAGGCGCTGAAGAGCCACATGTGGCTCCAGAGCTGCAGGATTATTTAAATGTTAGCATTTAGCATCAGAAAGATGCATAAAGTGGTGGCTCTCATTTGACTTTTTTTTCTTCAGTATTTCACTTCAGTGCCATTTAAAGATCCCAAAGTTGATAATCAAATTATAGTGGACTTCCTTTGTTTAGTGGCGTGATATTTCCCTTTTAGGCTGTTATCAATATATAAACATCAAGATTTGAAATGATTTTTTTTAATATACTAAAATAGTTTTAAACCGGCTCATCTTCAGTCACCAGTGAATATTTTTAGTGAAAATGAATTAAATGGTGAAATATAGGGGATTGAGAAAGGCCTTAATACTGTTTAGTGTGTGTGTGTGTGTGTGTGTGTGTGTGTGTGTGTGTGTGTGTGTGTGTGTCTTTCTTTCTATCTCCACTTAAATTTGAATAGATAACATGGATTATATCATGTAAAGCAACTTTGGTTAACAGGATCTACTGGTCTAACAGAGCTCTGACCAGTTCCTGCTGGTTTTAAGGTTGATTGGCTTTTATGATGGTTGCAGCTTGACCTGACTCTTAATGGAGCGGAAAATGGTTAAGAATCCATTAACTGTGTTTTATTTATATGTGTGATTTTGATCGTGGCTTCAGATATTGGCGACGAGGACGAGTGTCGGGTCAATAATGGCGGCTGTTCTCATTACTGTCTGGACCAGCCGGTGGGGTTCCTCTGCAGCTGCCCGGCCAACATGAAGCTGGTTGGAGACAGCCGGTGTGAGGGTGAGGGACGTGTCCCGGCAGCGTTTCACAACTTTATATCACAAACCCTAAAACGTGTTTTGTTGTTGCAGAGGTGGACGCGTGCCTGGAGAGTGATGTGTGTGATCAGCTGTGTGTTGACCTGAACAACAGCTTGACCTGTAGATGCCATGAGGGTTATCACATGAATGCATTGAGCGGAGAGTGCAGAGCCAACGGTGAGCTGCTGATCCTCTACAGTTTCAGGTTTCAGCAGAGATCGGCTGACAGATGAGGCTGTGTAGTTTCTCCTTTATTTTTCCCCTTTGCCTGTTTACCAAACCAAACATTAAGTTCAAAATGTTTTTTGAGTTTCTTTTCTGCGGTCAAGCCCTCTTCAGTCATTGTCTAAGCAACAATGAGTGATGGTAACAGGAAAAGCCTGCTGTTTCCTGCTGATGGTGAATGTAGTGGCTCTGCTGGGCTGCAGGAAGACCGTTTGGCACCGCAACAGTCACAATAAAATACACCAGTAAAGGGTCACTCGTTCCTTTTCTCTGTCTCAGTTTTGTGGCCATGGCTGCAACTCCACCCATCAATATGATTATAGGACTTGTTGCATGATTTCATCAGGGGAGAAATGGAGTCAGTGGCCCTGGAGGAATTTTGTGGGAAATATTTGATGCTTGATCATCATTAGAGCTCCAAATGTGGGAATAGTGTTCATTTCTGCAGGACATGGTCAGATATCTGAAACATTTAGGGTTTTTTAATATTTAAACCATTTGTAGGTGATAAGAGAGACCTCCAGTTGTTTGATACTGAACATATTTATTTATTTTATGTGTATTTTTTTACTTTAGGATCGGTTGCCTGTACAGATTCAAGAACTCAAACCTGAAACTAGGCAGCTTTATTTTATTTGATTGCCTTAAGTGTGTCATCTCACTTAATGAAGACGACCAACCTGAAACGTTCTTTCTTCATGTCCAGGAGGAGAAGCTCAGCTGGTTTTTACCTCCGCCAAAGGAATACAGTTAAGGAACACTGAATCTAAATCCTTGGCAGCGTATTTACCTGGACCAGGTCCCGTGGCCGTCGTGGCGTCTAATCACACCGTCTACTGGGCCCAGCGAGAACAAGGCTCCATATACAGGTAGGACAGCAGCTGCACCATCTGTTTCTGCTGAAAACCCTGATAAATGTGTGAGTGTAAACACACACACACCACTTTCCATCATTTATCTGTTGGACCTCGCTGCTGTGGCAGACATCCGTTTTCCTATGTTTGTTCAGTGACATCCTGAACCAGATCTAGGTCCGATGAGTGTTTGACCCCTTTAGGAGTTTTTGGTAAATTGAGCTTTAGCACATAATTGCTGAAATAGCACCTTTTTAAACTGGACATGATGCACAGAACATTGAACAAATAAATCAAATGAAGGAAACTTCAGACTAAACAGGACGGATATGTGGAAATCATCAGAGCAGAAAGATAATATTCCTGATGTTGACTCTTCATGAATAATAAGCCACGGTTTAGTGCGGATGTCATTTCCTTGTAGACAGTGAGAAAACATCAATCTTCTCTTTTTGGCACCGTCTTAAAAATGACTGTCTGATCAGATAAGCAGCCGTCTAATAGGTATGACCGTCACGGTGTGTGCAAAGTAAATGTTGATTAAGTCAACGGGCTGCTCAGCGTTCGTCATGAATGCGTATTCATACATGGACACATGCATATATAGTTTCTTATAAGTGTTTGTTTTGCGTTTACAGAGTAACAGAGTCTTAAAGATGACACCAACCACTGTCCGGTAGATTAGTAACCTGATGTTGGCTGTTCTCCACAGCTTCTGGTCTCTCTTTTATGTCATTGTGATGTTTAGATCTTTATCTTTTTGTCATCGTACTATAAAAGTAGTGGTTTTATAACCACTACCAGATGGAATTAGAAAAATCATGTAGCCTCATGGTTTTAAATCAAGTGTATAAACCATTTGTAAAACCATTTGTTGGATTTGTAAAGCACCTTTTATATAACTTGGTTCTAGTCTAATTTCCCCATTTGTGATGTCACAAACGGGAGCTTTTTTAAACTGCTTGTTTTAGGCACATCATTCCTAAAACCAAACACTGACAGAAAATGGATGGACATGTTTTTCACATTTGGAGTGTTTATAAAGACAGAGACCTATGTGGCAGCACAAAAGGATGAAAACGACAAGTTTTGCCTAATTTGTCCCCTTTAAAACTTTGCAAAGAGGAATCCTGCATAATGTCAAGAGGAAGCTGATTCCAGAGTCTCGGTGCGACTACTGAAAACACACGGTCGGCCCTGTGTCTGCGTTTAGTCCGTGGGACACGTCTGACTAGCAGTGATGATGCATAGGTTGGCCCTGTACCTTCTAGACATTTAAAACATGAACTAAAATCTTGAACATGATCTGATGTACCGGGAGCCAGCATGGCGAAGCAAGTATCGCCCAATCTCGACAGAACAAGGTCAGTTAAAAGGTCTGCTTTGGAAAGTGATGACGTAATGCGGGCTAACCACTGAAGCGGATAAAAACAAGATCTCACAGGTGCTGGTCATAAAATTAGAATATCATGACAAAGTTGATTTATTTCAGTAATTCCATTCAAAAAGTGAAACTGTTCAGGCAGCAGTTCTCAATTAGTGGGGCGCGGGAGAGGAGCAGGAGGACCGCGGCTCGCCCTCCTTGTGCAACGTGTCAACGGTCGTCTTTTGGACGACTGTCAAGTCAGCAGTCTTGCCCATGATTGTGTAGCCTACAGAACTAGACTGAGAGACCATGTAAAGGCTTTTGCAGGTTTTGAGTTCATTAGCTGATTAGAGTGTGGTACCAGGTGTCTTCAATATTGAACCTTTTCACAATATTCTAATTTTCTGAGATATTGAATTTGGGATTTTCATTAGTTGTCGGTTATAATCATCAACATTAAAACAAATAAACAACTGAAATGTATCAGTCTGTGTGTAATGAATGAATCTAATATACAAGTTTCACTTTATGAATGTAGATACTGAAATAAATCAAGTTTGTCATGATATTCCAATTATTATGACCAGCACCTGTATATGAAATTTAAGAGCTGCTTCTAATTTAACACCCAGGTTTGTAACCACAGCGTTCCCATATAAGATGCAACAGACATGAGGTCAACATCATGTAGTTTGTGTCCAGATGGGCAAAATTCTGTCTTCTTTACGTTTAAGCTGAGAAAATGTGATGCCAACCAAGATTTTCACTTCTGCCAAACATTCCAGTAACGGATGAAGAGAACCCAGTCTTCATAGATTTTTTAAGTATTTGGCAAATGGAGCTGAGATAAACAAGCGGCTTAATACAGCTGTATACTGATATAAATGAAAAATTACTAATGCTACCCAAAATGTTGTTGTCAATTCAATGCTAACATTTAGTGAATTAATAAATCTTGTGACTGGAACCCAACAATGTTTTTACATGATGGTTAAAAAGCTAAAATGTTAACAAGTCACAAGATATTTAGATTACTGGTCACTGGCGTCGGTGCCCCGCAGGGGGCATTTAGAGTCTCTCCTCTGATTGGCTAACAGCAACACGACTCTACCACTGACTCTGTTTGTTCTGCAACGTTGATGTTTTATCTCCACAAATAACACAAGCCTGGAGGAGTTCTGCTGTGTGGTGGAGTTGTTAATGCTAACGGTTAGCTTCTACTAGTCGAGATGCGCTCTGCTCTCTCATGGATGCTAAATCAACAACAATCTTCCCCGTTGCGAGTGATGATTTGGGCGATGGTGACAGAGGAGTTAAGTGGCCGCCTTGCCATCAGAAGGTCGCAGGTTTGCGACCCGCTCGGTCTGTCGTTGTTGTGTCCTTGGGCAAGACACTTAACCCGCCTTGCCTGCTGGTGGTGGTCGGAGGGACCGGTGGCGCCAGTGTACGGCAGGCCCCGCCTTTGTCAGTGCGCCCCAGAGCAGCTGTAGCTACAATGTAGCTCATCCCCACCAGCGTGTGAATGGGTGGATGACTGATTGTGTTGTGAAGCGCCTTGGGGGGTTGTAGAACCCTAACAAGGCGCTATACAGATACAGGCCATTTACCATGATGGGTAACTCCATGAATGCTAATTTTCATTGTCACGTAGATCTGTGTTGCTTTTCTAATCTGAGCGTTACCCCGTCTATTTTCTATTGGTGGCTAATGCAGGAAATAGGGGTAGAAGAATATTTTCACGTTCAGCCTGCATGTTACTCTGTGACATTTCAAAAATAACAAACGGTTTCTCAGTGAACTTGGCCTTTAAAGATTAACTACATATTCCCTGACAATTCAAATGCAATAAATGGAAAAGAGACTAGTGCCACTGAAGGCTGCATTCCATTTACTTGGTTTTTAACAGAACGATCAGCCGCTATTTATAGTCATTGGTCACAGAAATGTTTTGGATCTTTTTCAGGATATCTGTAAATAAAAAGCCACATGAAGCTGTTCTGGTGGTAAGAGTCCAAGGCTCGGTGTCGGGGCTCGCCATAGACTGGATCCACCAGCTTCTGTACTGGACCAGTCCAGAGAAGGGTTCTGTTAACGTGGCTCTGCTAGACGGATCAGCTCAGGTCCAACTCATCACCGGACTCTACAACCCGTCCGCCGTGGCTGTTGATCCTCTCCGAGGGTAGGACGACCGCAGACCGCAATTCAAACCAAAACACGTCAACAAGACTATTAGAAGGCTTCATGTTTCATAGATTAAAATTTCAGAAATAGTTGTTTCTTTGTTTTGTGTGTGTGTGTCTGGCACAATTTAGAAAAATAAATGTAGAAAAAATCTTTTTTTTTTTTATTAAAAGTAAAATACATCAAACCTAAATGTTTTTCTTTTGTTCAGGCTCCTGTTCTGGGCTCAGTGTGGCAGAAGTCCAAAGATTGAGAGGTCCAGCTTAGACGGCAGCAGCAGGATGGATGTGGTCGCGTCGTTGATTCAGCAGCCCGTCGCGCTCTCTCTGGGTAGGCTCAGACACTTTCAACATGAAGATGGGAGTTTAGAAACGGACATATTTGCAAATTCATTTAAATCTTCTGTTTGTTTTTCACTTCCTACATCTTTGTACATATTGTAAAAGGGAAGTCTGAGGGGGAATTGAGAATTCTATGTTTCCTCATAGAAAAAGAGAACTGGAAACTGTCTTTACTATTTCAGCTGTGAAACTGAATTTAATTTGAGTTTCAAATCCACACGTCTGAACGAGTCACGCGCCGATGCTGTGGTGGTGGCGATCTGTTTCTCTGCAGACATGCCTCGGCAGCTGCTGTACTGGTTTGACCAGGGAATGAGAAGCATTTCCAGAGTAACTTTGGATGGTCGCCATCGTAAAACGGTGGTCGAGTCTAACGGCTACATGGACCGGCTGTTTGGACTTGCTGTGTTTGAGGTACGACAGGGTGTCTGGAACTGATTATGAAATGAACATCGCCCGTCACTTGATTTAATTAAAACAAATTTACAGGGATTCCTGTACTGGGGTGACGAGGTGATGGGCTCTATCTGCCGAGCCAACAAGCACAGCGGCAGTGACCTCCAGGTGCTGATGTCTAATGTCACCTCACCTGGGGGCGTGGCCATCCTCCACCCTGCGCTTCAACCGAACGGTACGACCGCTGACGGGTAAACTGCAGGTTTTAGGTCAGTCGTTGACGTGAATTAAACCTTCTGCTTTATCTTAAGGGCCGTCTGTGTGCGGGCGTCCCGGGATGACGTGCCAGCACAGGTGTGTTGTTGACCTGCATCCTGAATGGCTCCGCTTCAGCTGCAGTTCTCCAGAAACCAAACTAAACAATTCCCAGGCTCCGGGTATCTCCAGCACAGTTCCAGCAAAAACTTTATCTGATGCCACATTTGCCGGATATCTCTCTCTGATCAGTAAGAGAGCTTTTCTTCCTTTGTTCAAATATTTAATCCTAAAACAAGGAAGTACAGATCCAGCCTGTCTGTGTGAGATCAAATCACTTGGAAAGTTATAAAGAAGTTTTTGAAATCCTCACATACGAGTTTGTCATTTCTCCTAAGTTTTGCAGCTCAGAGGAGGTGGATGACATCATATGTGATGTTTACATCATCTTCCTAAGGCTGCCACGCCCGCAGAGAGTGATCCAGGTTTTGTGTGTGTTTTCCAGTGTTCCTCTCTTTGCTGCTGGTGGGAACGGCTCTGTGGTGGTGGAGAGAAGAGCTTCAGCCTTCCAGGTCTCGCACTCGGCAGAGCCTCTCCCTCAACGAGTCTCGAGACCCGCTCATCGTTCAGACACCCGCTTGATCTGAGCCTGGCGTTGGTCCAGGCAGGTGAAGCTCACACGTAGACACAGAGCAGATGTTATTCTTACATGAGGACACTTGATCTGCTCATCTGGGCAAAGGAACAAAACAACATTCACAGCCATGTGAAAATCTGAGATGCAGCTACATGCGATTTTTACATTTTTAGTTGCATTTTTTAGATCTTTTATCTAGTTTAACCAAATCAGGCCAAATAACACCAACATGGCAGTAAAATAACTGAATCAAGTCTAGCTAATGTTTTAACGTCTGCAGCAAAGTCAAGTTTATTTTCAGTCATGTGACCACCAGATGTTTCCTCTTAAGGAAGCCAAAAAACAAAACAGGAATGTATCTGACAGCATCAGTTGGTTCCCCAGCAGAAAACTTGAGTTTGCAAATTCAAAACCCCGCATACTCGGTTTCAGTCCATTTAGCAGTTTTTGATGCTGACCTGATGACGTTCTCTTCTCGGATGTTTTTATTCATCTTTAAGTCTTTTGGTGTGAGCTGTGTGGTGCTCTCTCTGACAGGAAGCCCTTCTGAAGCTGGACTTGGACGGCGAGCGAAGGTGTGACACAGATATTGGACTAAATGAACTTCGCCTGGTGATGATTTAATGCTGCAGTGACCTCAGAGCCAACACACCCAGCTGGTCAGCCAGACACGTCCCAGTCTCCTCAGCGCTGAAGACATGACAGACATGTTCCAGCTGTGGGTGTCTCCACTGCTGTGCCCTCGCTACGAAGGGCTATAGGCACCAAGAGCACAAATAAATAGTGACTCTATACAAAAGTTCTGCTCTAGTCTGAAAGTGTTACAGTTCCAGTGAACTTTAAAATCAAGCTGATTAGTTGGTTAACTTTGAATTTCTCAGATGTTTGAATTCCCTCAAACAGAATTGTGTTATTGGTTTCCAGTTAAGAGAAACAAGTAATTAGGAGACTTTATCTGAATGGTTTTCTAAAGATTTGAAGGCAACATTTATGTTTTCTGGTAATTTTGCACTTTTTTCTTCAGTGTATATCTATTTTTTCCTTTTTGTTTTCCAAAAACTTTGTTTTAAAAAGTATTTCCAGGTATTTAACTTTGACTTTTGAGGAAAAACTCCTTTAATTCTGGTTTAAACTCTTTCAGTCAGTGTGAGAGGGGATGCTTTGTGTCCTGCTGCCCAGTGAATACTTGAATCATGTATTTAATGCGTCGGGGTAAGATTTTGTATGTTTAAAGGGTTAAATGGTGGTGAAACTTAAATCTGGTACTTGGTCATTAAACTGTATGTTGGGTTGAGAGATGCTAAATTATTGTGGAAAAGACTTCAACTTGAACACGAATGTGAATTTTTCCAGGTTTCAAACGTTTCATTTAATGGAAAACTGAAGCCCAGCTGGTTTCTTTCTGCGCTTGTTCTGATATTGGAAGAAATGTTGTATATTTCTTTTCTTTAGTGTTCATTTTATCAGCTCTGCTGTCTTTATTTTTCCTTTTTTGCTCAAAACTAATAAACCTGATTATAGGACAGAAAATCCAGAGGTCAGAAACTGCTGCGTTCTCTAGTGGGTATTTATTATTAAGGTAGATTTCACTCATTGTAGTTGGATAAATGTGTGTATGATTTAAATGAAGCAGATTAAAGTACTTTTGTGTTTTAATTTTTGTGGTTCTTGCATTAATTTGTAGTTCATTTTTTGTATAAATCTTGGATATTTGCAGAAAAATGGGTAAATATTTAAAATCCTCTCATTCTTCTGGAAACCTGATGCACCTCATTATTTCTCCTTTATTTACTAAGTAAATGAAACTATGAAACATCAGAATGTGAATCTGACAGTGAAAAGCCTTTTATGGTGAACTATTTTTTTTATTTTTGGGGACAAATTAAGTTTAATTCTCCCCCTACATCTTCAACACTTCAAAACAGAACAAATCAGTTTGTCTGCAAATCTGGAATAAATTCCGATTCAAATATAACTTCATGAAACCCTCTGGAAGGTTCCTCGTGGAAATTCATTTTCCAGCATCGACAGAAAAATAAGTGTCAAAAAGGAAAGAAATATGTTAAAAAACTAACAATGGAGGAACCGTTGTCTTCACTGATTTAGTATCAGCCATCACATTCTCAAACAAATTTGCAACTATTTCTGTTTTATGGAGCAACTGGTTTTGATGAGAAAAGCATTTTCCTTAGAAAAAGCCAACACTGTAGCAATGTCGTGAAATGAAGCAGTTATCTTGTATTCCAACATGTTGCAAAGCAAAGCCACTTTGAGTCTCAGTGGGTATGATTTACACCAGTTTGCAGAAATGTAACCACAAATTAGTGTTTTAACCAGTAATTACTCTTTAACCACCTCTGGTTGGCTGAAGGTGAAGGGTGGGGGGTGTAAAAATGCTTGTTGCTAAACTGCAAACATGCATAAAGCTATTCCAACATAACCCGTGGGAACACTTCCAGATAATTCAACATTTTACAAGGAGTTAGTTACTTTAGTGGACTGGCCATCTGGCGTATCTGGCATCATCCCAGTGGGCTGTTAACCCAATGTGGGCCAGTCCCTACAGGACGGAGACATTTCCGCGAGCGCTCCCCACCCCACCCCTGCTCTGACGTGACGTCCTGCGAAACGGAGACCCCCACCCCAAGGGCCGGCGGGACAGAAAAATGCCAGTCCCAGTCCACCCCTGAGTTTCTGGAATAATTACCTCAGAGGGTTTTCTCTATATTTTGGTCTATTTTCTTTTGTACTTTGAAATGGTTATATTGTTTGTAGAAAGCTGAGAGGCAGATATGTTTGCTGATTTTCATATCAGCTGACCCTAAAGGGGACAAAGAAAACATTCCAGTTCCTCAGTGGAAACCAGTAAACGCATTATCACAAACTGGTATAAAACCACTTCTGGTCCAGATGGAGTATTAGGATTAGTACCTTCATCAAAAACCTGACATTTCCTGTTCTATATGACTTCTTCTGTCTGGTGATTCAGAGGTGGCAAGGGCCTATTTCATTTTTCAGACCTTAAAGGGTAAAGTTGATGCCTTGGTGTTGATAAGCTGTGAAATCTTTCAGTCCAGCTAGTTGGGTCATCAGGAACTGTGCGTCATCAGTACTGAGCCTGGAGGAACTCCAGCTTCACAGCTGGAAGGTGTTTGAAAAGAGGGAAGATGAAGAGGTGATAAAAAATATAGATATGAAGAAAAAGCTGATGGCAGGTTAAGACTAATAAACACTCTGAGGACATGAGTCATTCAGTCATTGTCGTCTTCTCTTTACTTTTGAGAAATTATCATTTCACCAAACATCATGAAGTTTTTGGGTTATGTGGAAACAGTCATTTTGTTCAGATCATTAGTCTTGGTTTTGTTGGTGCAAGGTGAGAACACACAGGGAGGCGTCATAGACACGACTGGAGTCACCTGAGCTCGTGACACATCTTGTGTTATCAAGATCCTGCAGATCATTTACATTTAAGAGCTAATCTCCTCTACTGAACAAAGACGTTTGATTCACTCTGAATTGGGATTAAAAGGTCTCTTGAACTTTTCTGATTTTTTCTGAGACAGAAAACTCATTTTTCATTTCTATTTCATTGCTTTTGAATAGTTTCTGTCTTTTTTCACGCCTTGTCCTTGTTTGTTAGTTATCACACCGACTTTATGTAACTTAACTCACCCTTTATATTGTCCAGTCACATTTATGAGTATCAAGAAAGTTTAAATATTTAACTTTAACAAGGTTTTGACTTTAACAAAAGTGTGTAGCTCAAGGTCATTTCATAAGAACAGGCCAGTGGCAGGTATTGGCTTTGTTATGAAACTCTGGTTTAAAAACTGTAGGAATTAAGTTTCCAGACAGGGAGCTGCGGACCAGCTCCAATACGCCTTAAAGGTTGAATATGGAGCACAGACATTATAGCAACATCTAGAGGTGGTATTGCACCAACAGAACAAATTTTCCAGCCGTTGAGGTGTTCACTGCTGATATGTGAAATGACCAGCCAGCACCACTGGCTACTCTACTAAACTAACATTACAGCACAATATTTGCATCCAAACTGAAAACAACCCAATTTGCATTGTTCAACATAGGAAACAGTCAGGCCTTACCTAACACAATATTACCCAGCTCCTGGTGAAATCTCTCGCCTTGACTATTGCAAAGCCCTTTTAATTTGTAGCCTGTGTTGTGAAACCTCCACAAATGGTCCAAAACGTGGCGGCGTATCAAGCATTTAATCTTCTTTGAAAAAGACACATCAACCCACTGGTTACCCTTTGCTGTCTGCATCAAATTCAAGTCACTGATGTTAGCCTACAAAGTCCTGAACAGAGCAGCTCCCATCATCCTCTTGCAAAGGTTTACGTTATGAGTCAGTCACACTCCAGTCATCAAAGGATAGTCGGCTATCAGTGCCTACTGCCTACACCACGCTCAGGACAATCCCAACTCTTTTAATGTGTTTCTCAGCGAGGACATTCCTCTGTTGAAGACCCTGCTCCTCAGAGAGCATCTCTACCCTAGCACCTACTCTGTACTTCCATCTCCCTGCTGTTCTTTTTGTGCACTTTCTTCTACGGTTGCTCTCCCTCTGTCACCCCTATCATTCTTTCAAGCATTTTATTGATCTGGGCATTAAGGATGCTATTAGTGTAAATGTGAGGCAAGCTAATTTCTCAATATTCCTGAATATTTTCAGATGTTTTCTTATGTGTGTGATGTTTTCCATGCAGTATTTCATGATTTTTACTAATGGCAGTGTGTATGAGTAATTTGTTTATTTGTATTTTTATCTTTTAAATTCAGGCACTTATGCTTTTGTTTGTGCAATAAAGTTATTAACACATTGATTTAAATTTTCTAAGATTGACAATCTAGGAACTTTTACATGTGGAGGCTCAAAAGGCAGGCAGAATAAGGGCAATGCTGAACCTGCACACTCAACTTTTTGAATTTTTTTTATATTTAAATGGAGTCTACAAAATACTCACAAAACATTTTTGTAATAGGGGGGCATTGGGGGGCAGGGGTGGGGGTTCCACCTGGTTAGACCCGCCCCTGGTTTGTATTTGAGGCGACTTTTGGTATAAATTTTTGTTTACCGTTTATTTTATAGTCAGATATAAGAACTCTGCGTGTTTCACGTTATTTAATGTTTGGTGTTTATTTTAGCGAACAGACTGCAGCCAGACGCGCTGATGACGCAGCGTCAGGAGCGGGGAGGTGCCGCTACCCTGCAGGCAGGAGGACTCCGCAGCCACCAGACTCACTCATTACCTCAGCCAGTGTCCACAGACACGAACACGCATCTTTTCAGCAGGTAAGAAAACCGCATCGCTGTTCACAAGAGCTTTATCAAATATTTATCTCTGGTTCGGGGAGGTTTGAGTCGGTTTGCGCTCCGGGACACGACTCCTCCGGAGATGAGTCATTTATTCAAAGTTTGAGTAGTTTTATGGAACAGAGCTAAATGATCAGACATAAATAAACAACTGTTGAATATTTTCCCGCTGTAATAAAAACGCTCACTTTGTGTCCCGTTAAAATAAAAGGGTAGTCTTTCTCCAACAGTTGCGCGCGTCAGTCAGGCTAAAAATACAGATGTCATCTGAGTTTCAAACTGTAATCCATCGTGGAAAATTCAGCAATAAGCAGCTTGGAATCGATTTATTTTAATTAGTCTCATCCTTTTGTTTCTACTGAAGGTTTTTTGGCTTTTCCTGGCGCCTCCACCCAATATCTTATCTGCATTTTTTGGGGCATTTTAGTTTCAGTTACAGAGGAAACCTCCCTTCCTTCCTTCTTATTACAATAGGGGAACACATTTGATCAGAAATTACAAATAAGGGAGGGGGAAATCCAAAGGTTTGTTTGGGTGTGTTTTTATCTTCTCTTGAGGCAAAGTAAGAATTTAAAGATTTGTTTAATAGACCCAGCATAACTCAGACCTGATCAGGAAGCTTCAGTTCTGAGCTGCAATATTATTCATCTCACTTCTTTCTAGAGTTTTGTGGTTTTAGGGAGGAACAGGAAGACTCTTATTAACAAACACCCAGAAAAACGGTCAAATAAGTGCTTAATCATCAGGCATGGGTGAAACGCTGCCCTTATGTCGCTTAGTTTTGGATCTCTGGTCATTTATTCATTTATTTTTACCAATTATTTTCCAGAAAAAGTCTTCTAAACAAACAAACAAGCAGAAAATAGGACAGGAATTCACAACTTTTTCTGTTTCCTATTTTTTCTTTCAACATGTCTTCCCTGTATTTTAAAAGCAGAAATAAATGACAAAACAAATTCTGGGTTAAACATTACAGAAATTGCAGAACACATTTGAAGTGTTTGATTGACAAACTTTTTTATTGTCATGAATGGTGTAAAGATGGTTGATGTGTTGTTTTTGTTACCTGTTTTAGAATATTCTGCCTTACTGGTCAAACATTTCCTTACAGACTCACAGCTCCAGCTTTAGTAATAGTTTAACTTAAAAACAAACATCAAAAGAGGAAATTGGATGAATGTACTTTTATTTTCTGGTAGACTGAACAGCAAAACCAACATGTTATACATAAAAATCCTATAACTCTTGATATAGTTACTTCACTTTGACCTATAACACCAACTTTGCAAAGTTTTTTTCCTTCTATTGATCAAGTTTCATCTAAATGAAATGAATGTTTTACCATTTTTTTATTTACCAACTTAACCTTTGATGTTAATTTACTCTAAGTGACCAAGCTCACCTCACCTTTAAATCTCACTTACACAAAAGGTCTCGTTCTCATGAGCCACCTGTAAACTTTATTTTACCCCAACAGAAAGACTTTAACCTGAAGCGCTTTACCATTAACTAAAATGGAAAATATTTGTTTAAAAGATAATTCATTACTTTGCTTCCAACTGAAGTAACAAACCAAAGATCTGTGTAATTGTTAGTCTGAACAGTGACGAAGAGGCTATTATGGTGTTATAAAACACACTCGAGAAGCTATTTATCGTTCCAGTTAAAGGCCACAAAAAAATTGATTTTGCGCAGGTATTAAATGAACGCTTCCCTATCTATTTTTAAATCTGTTTTCTGAATCCGTTATATAACTTGAAGTCAAGATTCATTTTGTTTAAAGCAGTGTTTCCCAACCCTGGTCCTCAGGGCACACTGTCCTGCAAGTTTTCCATGTCTCTGCTTCAGCACACCTGATTTAGATTGCCTCCTCAGGAGGACATCACATGCTGCAGATGCCTGTTAATCACTCATTCATTTAGGTCAGGTGTGTGGCAGCAGGGAAACACTGGGGTTTGAAAGGGCAACATGGAAAACACGCAGGACAGTGTGCCCTGAGGACCAGGGTTGGGAAACACTGGTTTAAAGGTTTAGGTTTGCTTTTAGCACCCCCTAGTGTTCGTTAGTGAAAGCAAAAGTGAAACTTATCTCCTCGCTGTGCGTTCGTCTTTTCAACATCTTAATCTAACTGCTGAAATGTCTCCTCAGCCTTCATTAGTGTTTACAGGAGCGGTTCATCACTAAATCAAACAACTCAGCTGTGTTCATGATCTAAAACATGCAGGAAACATGTTGGAAGCAGACTGCAGCACCAGGCATGTCAGCTCCACTTTTCTAAGTCCAACAGAGACCACCACTCTGAAGTTGCAAGTGCGGTATTCTGGCCACAGAGGACGGTGGGGGTCTGAGTAACAGTTCATTAACCCTGTAAAGGGTCATTTTAGCACATACTGGCTCAAGAACATGATTTAAAATATGAAAAAGTTGCATAGTATGGCTTTTATACACAATGAAGATATGGAATAGTGATCCCATAGATGCTAAAACGAGGATGAAACCGTTCATTTTTGTTTATCTTTCTAGTTTCAACATCCTCCATTCAGATGGTGTCATCCATGTTTATATGTGGACCGAGGCCCAATCCCAATACTCGTACTGCGCTCTACGTCCTTCTGTGAAGTGCACTTATTTGAGGAGGTGTGCAGTCAGGCTTCGAGTGCGTAGTACACAAGTGTGCTGAGTTAGGACAGGGATCGACCGTGACGCATGCTGGGATGCCAGTCGCAGTTTGTGCTACTTTTTAAAAACCTTTATTAAACTTTCAAACAAACAAAAGTTACATTCATTACTGTCCACATTAAAAACATTCAGAGCATATCATTAATCGTCTTAAAATGAACTGTTTTCATTTGAAAATACATATTTTAAAGAAAAGGCACTTGAGCCATTGCTCCGCCTTCTTCTCAAACGTCCTACGCAGCAATGGATTGTGGGTAATACCCTTGCCCAAAGTCTGCATCGATGTGGACTTGCGCGAAGTGCGGATTAAGGGTGCAAAAGGGGCGTGGTCACCTTCCGCACTTGAGAATCGGGACACTCTACGCACTCGCACCCCCGGCTGGGAACGTGCAATTGAAGGGCGCAAGGTATTGGGACTGGGCCCAAGAGACCAGTAAATAATTTTGTCAGGGAATTTTCTTTTTTACAAAGTCAATCTAAAATAATAGACTTTAACATGTTCCTTCAGGAAGAATCTGAGCAGCCTTGAATATTAATTAAATACACATTTCTATAAACAAAGCATTCATGCAGAAACTCACTGGAGTGCTGTTGTTTGAATTTAGAGTAAGACTGACATTTAATCAAACACTAGAGGAACGGGGACAATGAAGCTTTTATGTTGTTAAATAAACCGTTCTGATCCAAAGACTACAATTCTACAATAGAATCCCTTTTTTATTGCTACAGGCAGCATGTTGTCTATTGACACAGAACTGGTTGGGTTTGTGTGGAACTGGTTGTTTGCTATTCTTGTTTGATTTCATTGAAGATGAAACTAGCTCCAGAAGCTGTAAAACAATGGATGGTTTTCTCTAAAGGCCTTTTTAATTCAGTATCTGCTTTCCTGAAACCAGCCACCCGTCTGCTGATTTAATCACGAAATCCTCATTAAAGACAATAATGATGAGTAAGAAGCCTCCTTCCTTCAGCTTGTGGATTTTACAGCAGTGAGGTTATTTTTTGTGGTTTTTGAATCACGACACCTTGAACTTTAGCAAACTTAACTTTATTTGCGATTTCAGGGTCGAACAGGAAAAACACTGATAAGAAACGAACCCATAATCCGACGGTGCTTTTGTGAAACAGGCTGGTTTGTGTTCAGCATTTTCCTCAGAGTGAAACAGTTTCCCTTGTGAGTTGCTCAGATTCTCACCAATCATTCGTTATTATGACCCTGCTAATAAGGCTGTAAAACAAACCGCGTTAATCCCAGGCTGTAACTTTTCAGGAGTCAAAGCTTTTATGTTTCTGCCTGTCAGTTTTATGGTTGTTGTTGTTTTTTAGTCTTGAAGATGACTTACGTGTGTTTGGTAAAACAGTCGTAGCTTGTGATGACTTGCTGGGAGTTTGAACGAGTTCCTGTCTGATCCTGCCTGTTTACAGTAATGTATTCCATCCATTCAGAGGAAGAGGCATGACAGCGTTTGATTTGTTGCCACCACACACCCAATGAGAGTGGAGCTTAGCCCAGCCAGGCCTTGTTGAGGGTTTATACTGGCAGAAGGATGCATAAACTTATTACCAGAGGGAAAACAAATGGTTTTTAAGTAAATGTTTAAATCATTTCAAGACATTTTCCTGGCAGAAATGGTGTTACAGTCATTTCTAGAGTGGTGTTCTGTTTGTCCAAGGGCCTATTGTTTGGATCCTTTTCCCCCATGAAAGCTACAAACATCTTCAAACAATTAAAAAAAAGTAAAAATGCCATTGTTTGTATGTGTGTGGAGTCTTATTGTGAGATAAACAAGAAAATCGTTTCTGGTTGGTTTCTAAACTCAGTCCAGACTCAGTCCGACGTCCCTAACAGGTAGAAGCCCCGTTCTAAACTGGTACTGATATCTATCCTAGTGATCCGGTTGCATTTGGACGGCGCTCAATTCAAGGTGTGAACTCTCTTGTGACGGGTTGATTACGGGTTGGCATCCAGAGGTCCTTTGGGACTTGTTTTATTGATATTGCACATACACGGAGGCAATCAGCGTGCTATTCAGGTGCACGAAAAACAGTGACAACATAAAACCGTCAATTTTAAAGTCAAATTTAAAATACCCAAATTAAATTTAAAAAGAAAAGATAAAGAAAAAACCTGTTTCATGTGTTTATTTATTACTCTTAGTTATCATGTTTTCTCCTCCTCTGTTTCTGGTTATTTTAGTATCAGTCCCCTCAGTTCTCCAGCTTCTTAGTTTTATTCTGGTTATTCCCAGCCTTTAGTTTTCCAATCATTCCCTTGTATTTCTGTTTAGTACCGATTTAGTTTTTCTCCCCAGCTCTTTAGTTGTTTAGTTCTCCCTGTTATGTTCTTATTTTATTAAAGAGCGAGTAACACCTAAATCAACCTCTTTTTGCTGATAACCTGTATAGATGAGTGTCTAATAGTGCTGCAGACATGTGTAATCATTATTTTGGCAGTTTAGTGCAACTAACTTAAAATTTAATATTACAGGCAATAACCGTAATACAATTTCCATCTTCAGGTTAAAACTCTGCTTCACACTGATCTAGAATCAGCCACAGCTGATTGTTGTAGAGCTGCAGGGTGACGTCTACTACGTGGCTGCGCTGTACTGGACTCCAGCTGAGTTGGCGCAACCACTCACCTGTTGATATGACACGTTAGGGCTCGGAGCCGCTCGCCTCCTTGAACCCCCCCCTCATGATGGACAGGAAATTCTCCAGCCTGCTGGTGCTTCTGAGTCTGCTTGTTCTCCTGAGCGTGGAGTCTGCTTCTTTGTGTGCTTGTGTGACTCGTTTTGCTAACTGAGAAACTCCAAGGTCGCACGTGGGGTGGTTCAGGGTGGTGCTGTCAATCACTGCATCAGTGCCGCTCTCTCCTCCAGGTGACGCCTCTTTTCCAGGTATTTTCTAACAGGAAGTCTGCTTGGAATAATGGTGTGTTCCAGTTGTCCTCCGAACTCGGAATTTCCAACCAGGAAATGACGTAAGAAGCTCGTTTTGCGTTCCAGATTCCAACTTGGAAAAAAAATGGACGCCGCCAGTAAAGCTGCGTGTGTTGTTGCTCTGTATGAGTACAAGGAACTAATAAAGTATTCTCTGCACCTAAAGTCCCTTGAGGAGGAATGCAGGAAACGTGTCACAATCAGCAGTTGCCACATAAAACCAGAAAGAAACAATAAAAATCAAACGTCAAAACGTAAACACCAGGAACAGTTAAAAAACCATAAACACTGGTCAATTTCGGCGGCAATGCTGACGTTTTCAGCAACGTAACTATTGATAACAAGAATAAACAACAACTCAGTGCTGTTAAATAGCAAAAAGAAAGAAAGCAGAACATAAAAATGATGAAAAAAATAAAGACAACAACAACTTACTGGTAGCAGTGGGCACGGCCATCTTTAAAATGGTGATCTCGTGGGTTCCTCTGAATGAAAACAAACTGTTCCTGAGACCAATGAGGACGGGTACTCATGAGCATGCAATCCCTGGATTTGGACACAGCCACAGTCAGTGGTAGAGTTGTGTTGCTGTTAGCCAATCAGAGGTGAGATGTCCAAATATCAGGAAATAAGACTCCAAAATCCTGCCCTCCTCTGGCTAACTTCTACTTCCTGAAACAAGAGCCACTCACAAGGCATTCATTAATGCTAAAGACCACTGCAGATGTGTTGAAAAAACGAACTTGGTCTTTAAAGTCAGTTTCATCTGGCTGCCTCCAGGATTTACCTGTGTTTGGGTCCTCACTCCAACAACATCCCTGACATTTACAGGGCAGAAGGTGCAGCATAAGAACCAATCAGTCAAAGGCTAATGAAAAAAATCTAAGTTTTCACTTTTGATTTCATTGTTGCTAGAGTCAAGGCAGATTTTAAGTCATAAGGATGCTGATTCCATCAGCAGCAGCTTCTTCCTATTTGGTTCTAGTTTCCAAATTTACCATCTACTGATGTAACATAACCCCCAAACAGAGTTATTAATAGTTATATTAAACATAGTCTGGTCACAAGGCTCCATCATTCAAAATGATGAAGATAAAATAGATTAATCCTGGGAGGGTGTTGATTTTTTTTCTTTATTAGTAATACAGGATCTCCGTGAAATTCATAACAGTTGCGGTGGTGCACTGCAGCTGAATGCTGGGAAGCACGACCCACAAAACAAACATTCAACAAGGCCGTTTCAGAAAACATCATGGAGATTTTCATATTTTGAGACGACTCAGGAAGTGACAGCCACTAAACCACAGCGAGCATCACCATCTCCCCATGAGCTTCGAAACTGTCAGAGATGCTAAGATAAGTTTAACCTTGTTAGTATTCATATTCATAGTAGATTAAACTAATAAGTTAAGTTTAGGTTTGTTTTCTGATGTTTGGCTTTGTTCTGACTTCAGCCTAAAGCTCAGCTTTGATTATGCTGATTAACTCAAATGAACCACCAATAAAATATTTCTTAGTGTTTATTATGATCTTGAGATCACTCATGGTTTTATGGTCTACAAAGAGTTTTACATTAAATATAACCCCTTTGTGACTCAATAAATCTAGTCTGACATCTGCTTTACAGAGATTTCAGACATGATTTTTAAGTACGTTTTATATCTCTGTTTCTGAGATATACAGCTTTATTCAAAGTCCTGGTTGTCATTAGACAGCTATTGTCATCTCAATTTAAACTTTGGTTTCTTTAAAGGGATTATATGCAGTTTTATACAGGCTTGCTTTTAGCACCCCCTAGTGTCGGTTAGAGAAACCAAAAGATAAACTTATCTCCTCGCTGTGCGTTTGTCTTTTTAACACCTTAATCTAACAGCTGAAATGTCTCCTCAGCCTTCATTAGTGTCTACAGGAGCGGTTCATCACTAAATCAAACAAATCAGCTGTGTTCACGATCTAAAACATGCAGGAAACATGCTGGAAGCAGACTGCAGCGCCAGGCATGTCAGCTCCATTTTACCAAGTCCAGTAGGGGGTGGCGGCCCGCCACTCTGAAGTTGCAAGTGTGGTATTCTGGCCACAGAGGGCGGTGGGGGTCTGAGTGGCATTTCATTAACCCTGTAAAGGGTCATTTTAGCACATCCTGGCTAAAATGATTTAAAAATATGTAAAAGTTGCATACTATGCATTGAGAGGAGCCAGTTGAGGTGGCTCGGGCATCTGATTAGGATGTCTCCTGGACGCCTCCCTGGTGAGGTTTTCCGGGCACGTCCAACCGGGAGGAGACCCAAAGGAAGACCCAGGACACGCTGGAGGGACTATGTCTCTCGGCTGACCAGGGAACGCCTTGGGATTCCCCCGGAGGAGCTGGCCTAAGTGGCTGAGGAGAGGGAAGTCTGGGCCTCCCTCCTTAGGCTGCTGCCCCCACGACCCGACTCTGGATAAGCGGAAGAAAATGGATGGATGCATAGTATGCCTTTAAACTGTTTTAATCTAAGCACAACCTAAATCCACAGTGAGAACATTTCTCCATATTAATCTTCTGTGATATCCTTGGAAAAGAAAGCTCTGCTCAAGATACATTTTATATTTTGGTACATTTCATGCAGAGATAAAATGTTATTTTTTCTTTGTCCTTGATTAAATGTCTGTGAAATGTTTTGGGAAACATCGTGTATCTTTCGTTCAAGCACTTGGGTTGTTACTTCCGTCCCACATTGTACATAAACATACACCCCCGTTCAGTCAGGCAAAAAAAAGAAAAAGAAGAAAAGTGCTGATGCAAACGGCTCTTCCTGTGTGTTTTGTGGCTAAACTCCCTTTGAGTGCAGACATTTAACTTATAACTTTTAAAGAGAGCAACAAAAACAGTGCTTAATGCAATGTTTTATGTACCTTACCCCTTAAAGTACATATTATATGATCACCAACAACTTTCTATGTGCAGAATTTCTTATCTAGTTCAGCGTACTTGAAAGTTAGTTGGTGTTTTACAATATTTCATAGCATTCTGAGTACTATATTTGCTTTTTTAACCTTTATTGCCAATATTCCTTATTTATCAGCTATTTCAAGGCTTAGATTATATCTGTTGAGGCAAAAACTATTAAAATTTCAGGGAGCAGAAGCTCCTTTGGCCCCTCTAGTTCTGTCAGTTATTGCTTTTTAAAACCCTGTTCCAAAATACATCCTAACTGTTCAGCCTAGATACAAATGAAGATTCATTCTGATGAATGACGCATTCAGACACTTATCTGAAACAAGCACGCCCACGCTGAGGCCAAAACCTGAAAGTTCAAAGTTGTATTTGAAGAAAATGGAGCACAGGAAATCAGCACAAACATCTAAGATAGACGCTTGCTTACCTATTTGAACTGAAGCAGGGTTGTATAGAAGGGTTGGCCATAATTGCCCTACAGTGAGAAACTTATAAGTTCCTGAGGAAGACTGACTGAAGTTAAGCCAGCAACTCTGCTTATACAGGTCAACAACCTGACCCGTTCAGAAAGGGAAAGTGTTTTTGCATTTGCTATCAGAGCGTCATGACAGTGTGACAGAAAATGACAATGAATGCACATTTTTGCACAGATTTGGCCTTTTAAAGGCATGTGGCACTTTGATCAGCTGTAAAACAGCCTGTTTCAGTTTAAGTGCTTTGTCCCTTTTCTTCTTGTTGCATGTTGAAGTTCTACTTAGAATCTTATTAAGATCCAACCATGCTAAATATAATTTTCACCATTTTTTAAGTGGTCTTAAACTTTTGATCGGGACTATTACAGCATTAAAATTGTGAAAGTGATACTAGGTGGTATAAGCTTGTCTCAACAGGTATGCTTTGAGTTTTGATTTGAAAAGTGGGCGAGAAGGAGTGTACGAAGCTCATGTGGGAGAAAATTCCAGAGGTGAGGAGAAGAGTGGTTGCATGCTCTACTCCCCATAGTAACAAGGTGGGCGGGGGGGAGCTGAAAGTTCACGACCAGAAGAACAAAGTGAGAGTACAGGAGTGATGATGTGAATGAGATCAGAAATGTAAGATGGAGCCAGGTTATGAAGAGCTTTGAAAGTGATGAGAAGAATTTTGAAATTTATTTAGAGGTCAATCTACGTTCCAGCCCTCACCGATGATCACGAGCTTTGGGTAATGACTGAAAGAATGAGGTCATGGATACAAGCGGCCAAAGTAAGTTTTCTACACAGGGTGTCTGGGCTCTCCCTTAGAGGTAGGGTGAGACGCTTGGTCATCCAGGAGGGGCTCAGAGTAGACCTGGTGCTTCTCCACATCAAGGGGAGCCAATTGAGGTGGAAGAGCCAGGACATGATGGAGGGACTATGTTTTTGGCTGGCCTGGGAACGCCTTGGGATTCCCCCGGAGGAGCTGGCCCAAGTGGCTGGGGAGAGGGAAGTCTGTGGCTGCTGCGTTGATAAGCGGAGGAAAGTGGATAGATTCTCTATTTGATGGGAAGCCAGTGGAGTTTTTTCAGAATGGGGATGATGTCATTTTTTAAGTGGTAGGAGTCCTTGTGATAATCTTATCAGATAATCCTACCTTGTGTGGTGTGTTACGAGCACTCCAATCTGGTCGGAAGGATGTTGGGACTGCTCCATTCATAAATCTGGGATTTCAAACATGTTGGATTGTCTTTGCCTGATTTTCGGGGACAATAGAACATGTTGAATGTGACGTCTAGCCAATCAGAAAGTTAGGTGAAGGAAGTGCTCAGCATGTTCCTCCTCCGCCATGTTTGTTTACCAGAAAGTCATGCTTTATTTCACAAGATATCCAGTCAGTCTTGTAATAACCGTTTTTTTTTTTTGTCTTCATTGCAGAGCTTCAAGGATGAGAAAAATCAAGGCGAGGATTTTCATCCTAGCTGGAGCTATTGGTCTGTTGGTCATCCATCATTTTAAAGATGATAACGACACAAAAAAGGAGCAGCAAGAGGTCAGCAACCACAAAGAGCTACCCACCAGAAATAACTCTCACGTTGACGCCTGGCCAAAATGTCAACAAAATATCACGGCCAACAGCACCGCGGGCTTCTCGTCTCTTCCTAAGAACATCCAGGACTTTCTGTATTACAGACACTGTCGTCATTTTCCCATGCTGCTCGACCTTCCTGATAAATGCGGAGGAGCCGACAAATCTGGAGAAGTTTTCCTTCTGCTGGTTATCAAAAGCTCCCCGGTGAATTACGAACGTCGAGAGGTGCTGCGCAAAACCTGGGCTAAAGAGAGGCGGCATAACGGCGCGTGGATTCGAAGGCTCTTCATCTCAGGAACATCGGATGTTGGTTATGAGAAGGAACGGCTGAACAAACTACTCCAGCTGGAGCAAAAGGAGTTTGGTGATATTCTTCAGTGGGACTTCAGCGACACCTTTTACAACCTCACACTAAAGCAAATACTCTTCCTAGAATGGATGGAAAGAAGCTGCCCAAAAGCTCGCTTCCTCTTCAACGGTGACGATGATGTGTTTGCAAACACAAACAACATGGTTGTGTACCTCCAAAGCCTCGAGGGGAATGATGGAAGCAAACATCTCTTTGCAGGCCATTTGATTCAGTATGTGGGACCCATTAGAACAGTAGAGAGCAAATATTTTGTCCCAGTTCAGGTGCAGGAGTCCGACTCCTACCCTCCGTATTGTGGTGGTGGAGGCTTCCTCCTGTCTGGCTATTCAGCGATGGTTATTTATAATATGTCCAGTTCCATACCAATTCTTCCCATTGACGATGTTTACATGGGGATGTGTCTGGCCAAAGCAGGACTTGCTCCCATATCCCATATGGGTGTGAAGACGGCAGGACTGCACATTTCCTCTCTCACATCAGATCAATACAACCCTTGTTATTTTAAAGACGTTTTACTAGTACACAGATTCCTTCCCAGTCAGATTTATCTGATGTGGCACAGGATACAAGACCCAAATCTGAAATGCGGCCGCTTTCGGACTTAGCAAGAGCAGCAGAGACTAACAGCTTTTTGGATTTGCACAAGGTGAATAGTCATGCAAATGAAGAGAATTGCTTGGACAAACATTCTGCGGACTGACTGAGGCAATGTTTCTATTCATTTGCAAAACAAACACTAAACAAAATGCTGCTTGTTTGTTTCAAAGATTGTCTGGTGTTGTTTTACAGGTTCTATGTAGCTGGGTTTTGGATTTTTTTGTGCTGAAAAGCGATGCTTATTTCTGCACACAGCCTTGATGGTACCAGTGTGCTTCAGGTATACAACCTATCCTCAAGCCATTAAATGTTAAACTTAAAAACATTAAAGAAAAAAAGGTTAAAGGTGGAATGTGGAACATTTGAATAAAAAGCTATATGTAAAAAAAATAATACCTCCATGGGGCGTTTAGAGGCGTGCAGAATGAATGAACAGTTGTTCCTTTAAAAGCTATATTTAAAAAAATAATAATCAAAATTTTATTTTATGTTTACATCTACCAGCCACTAGAGGGCACCGCTGCGCTAAAAAGTCCGCTCGGCAAGGCGAGGCTGGGACTGTAAAATGGCAGACTTGACAAGTCAAGCAGCTGATTCTGAGCCCAGAAGATGTTCTAACGGTAAATACTGTTGTAAAATAAACGTATTAGTAGAAATTAGTTCTTACCCCAGGGGTCTCCAACTCCAGTCCTTGAGAGCTACCTTCCTGCACATGTTAGCTGTTTCTTTGCTCCTACACACCTGATTGAAATGAATGAGTAATTAACAGGCCTGTGCAGAGATAAGGTGAGGATTAAATTACTCCATTCAGGTGTGGCAGAGCAGGAGACACAGAAAACTAGCAGGATGGTAGCTCTCGAGGACTGGAGTTGGAGACCCCTGCCTTACCCTGTATGATTCGTCACTGGACATGGTGCTGGCTGGTCACGTCACATATCTGCAGTAAACCAACACCCCGACGGCTGGAAATGTTGTTCTGTTGTTGCAATACCACCTCTGAACACTAGATGCCGCCATATTGTCCGTGTTCCATATTCAACCTTTAACTTTCTGTTATTAGCTATTGACCTATCGTTTAGAAAATATTGACTGAAAAATAAGCCATTGGTGAAGCTAAAACTGTGCAAATGCTTTTCAACTGAAGAATTAATAATTGGTCAAATTTACTGGAGAACTTGACTTGTTAGATAGCTTGGTAACACAAACTAGGTTCTGCTAACATTAGATTATCTCCAAAATTCTGTCTTTTCTGTAATGAATGTTCAGGAGGATTTTTAAATTACATTTCATGTCTAAAATGCAAAAGCTTGTCAGGAATAGATGATTGTGTTTTATGAGTTCATATAATTTCCTTCTTTATATGGTTTTATACTCACTTGCAGCTTAGGGTCTATCTTTCTACAAAGAAAATGCAATATTTAAGTATTCTACAAACATTTCACTCTAACAGAGAAGCTGATGCACCTTTTTTTCTCGCAGCTGCAGCTACAAACGTCACCCAGAGCTCTTAGAGAAATTGAGCAAAGGTTGGTATAGATTGTTTAGCTGTAATTTTTTATGATGTCGAGCCTGGGCACATTGCCAAGCAAGTGAAAGGTGTGCATGTGGGATCAATGCATAAATATAACTCAGTGATTAATGCAACCATCTTTTAAAGAGACAGTAACACCCTCATCAACAGGCTTGACCAACTCTGATGCAGGAAGTAAGACCTCTTAGCAGACGCAGAGCATTGATGTTTATGTGTTTCATACACAGCAATCTATGGTACACCGATGCCTGTGATTGGAGGAAATCGCTGATTGTACCATCTTGTGGATTCAATGTAACAATGGCCTTCCCAAGTGTGAATGGAAACATGTTCAATCGTTTCAGAACTGGGCTGCTACAACTGCATTTACAAAATGTCAACAGCTGCATCGTAAAATGTTCATCTGTCTGAGTTGGGCAACAAATACTTCTTGCATTTGTGAATTTCAGAATGATCACAAATTTATGGGACTGAGTGATAAAAACCGCCTTGCCAAAGTGTCACCCAAACATTTTCTCAGGACTTTTTAAGACTCAATGGGGGGGGGGGTTCAACACTTTTTGTGAAAGTGTCGGGGTTTTTAAGATTTGTAAGTCGTTTCCGGTGAAATGTAAAATTATTCTACAGACGTGTTCATCACGCACAGTGGCGTGCCTTATGTTCTTTTGTCTTTCCTAAGAAAAACATTTTTGGTTTACTTGAAAATAATTGAAGCCTTCTACTTAAACAGTCTAACAAATAAAGTGGAACAAGTCAAACATGTGTGTGTTTGTGGCTTGTTTTATTTCCTCAGAATAATTTGAACTGCATGGGGACAAAAAGAAGATTTGCAGCAGGCAAGAAAAAGAATGACTTGTGCTTATATAAATGTATTATGAAATGATCTTTATGTCCATATAAGGTTACAGTTTTATTATTTTACACAGCTCTTTTTTTGGGGGGGGCGCAGTAGCTCAAGAGGTGGAGGTTGTTCAGGGCTGTGGAATCGATGCAGCGCCCTGCAGAGAATGACGCTGTTGTGTCTTAACCCTCCTTGCCTCCTGGCCATTTACCATTTTACCATTCATTCAATTATACAGTTAATTAACCATTTAAAATAAGGAAAAATATCTCTGTCTCAATTAGAATAGTTGTAAAGATGAATGTTTACAATCAAACTGACATACAACCAGCTCAGTGGCCTAGTGGTATGAGTGTCCACCCTGAGGCTGGGAGATCGTGGGTTCAAGTCCGTAGTCGGGTCATACCAAAGACTTTAAAACTGGGACCCTCCCCGCTTGGCATTTAGAGGTTTGTTTGGGGGGTTAAACCACCAAATAGTTCCTGAGCGCAGCTGTGTCTGCAGCCCCCCCAGGGAATGGGCCAAATGCAGAGAACAAATTTCCCACCTCAGTTTGACAACTGGTGGGAATTGACATGGCTTGATACAGCAGCTGGCTCAGCAAAACTTTAAAAACACCTATAGCAGGGGTAGGGAACTGGAGAGTTACTATCCAGCACGTTTTAGAGGTTACCCTGCTTCAACACACCTGATTTTAATCAGCAGGTGATTAACAGGCTTCTGCAGAGCCTGATGAGCTGCTGCACAGGTGAATAGACTGTGCTGAAGCAGGGAAACCTCTAAAACATGCTGGATAGTGGCTCTCCATGACCAGGGTTCCCTACACCTGACCTATAGGTTAAATTGAATTAGATAAAGTATCTATCTTTATATATATACTGTATATATATATATATATATATATATATATATACTGTATATATATATATAGTATGTATATATATAGTATGTATACATATATACTTTCATGAACATATTGTGAACCACATGAAATTCAAAGGGGCCATAACTTGCTTATAATGGATCTACTGCCATCTGGTGGCTTTTGATTTGAAGTGACTCACAACTGATTCTGTAAAACAAGCAAAGCTGAACAAACATTCAGAGTTATTTGCCTTGCAAAAATCATAATTGAGCTTTAGAAGGGATAGAACATAAAAATTGTTAAATATTTACACCACTGCCTCCTGGATAACTCCACATCTGTGAGTGTTGATATATATATATATATATATATATATATATATATATATATATATATATATATATATATATATATATATACACACACTGCTCACAAAAATTAAAGGAACACTTTAAAGAAACACATTAGATACATCAGATCTCAATATGAAGTTGGATATCTATACAAATAACGACAGGGCAATGTCTTAGGAACAAAAGGATGCCAAGTCTTTTAATGGAAATAAAAGTGTTCAGCCTACAGAGGGCTCAATTGTGTAGACACCCTAAAATCAGAGTGAAATGAAGATGTGGCAGGCTAGTCCATTATTTCAAAAACTTAATTTCTGCAACTCAAAATGCTTTTCAGTATCTTGTGTGGCCCCCACGAGCTTGTGTGCATGCTTGACAACGTCGGGGCATGCTCCTAATGAGACAACGGATGGTGTCTTGTGGCATTTCCTCCCAGATCTGTGTGAGGGCATCCCTGAGCTCTTGTACAGTCTGAGGAGCAACCTGGCGCCGCCTAATGGACCGAAACATAATGTCCCACAGATGTTCTATTGGGTTTAAGTCAGGGAATCGTGAAGGCCATTCAATTGTTTCAATTCCTTCATCCTCCAGGTACTGCCTGCATACTCTTGCCACATGAGGCCGGGCATTGTCGTGCATTAGGAGAAAACCAGGACCTACTGCATCAGCGTAGGGTCTGACAAAGGGTTCAAGGATTTCATCTGGATACCTTATGGCAGTCAGAGCACCATTTCCTAGGCAGTAGAGGTCTGTGCATCCCTCCATGGATATGCCTCCCCAGACCATCACTGACCCACCACCAAACCTGTCGTGTTGAACGACGTTGCAGGCAGCATAACGTTCTCCTTGTCTTCTCCAGACTCTTTCACGTCTATCACAGGTGCTCAGGGTGAACCTGCTCTCGTCTGTAAAAAGTACAGGGCGCCAGTGGCGGACTTGCCAATTCTGGTGTTCTTGAGCAAATGCCAGTCGAGCTCTACGGTGCTGGGCAGTGAGCACAGGGCCCACTACAGGACGTCGGGCCCTCAGGCCATCTTCATAAAGTCTGATCCTGATTGTTTGGGTAGAGACATTCACACCAGTGGCCCTCTGGAGGTCATTCTGTAGGGCACGAGCAGTGCTCAGCCTGTTCCGCCTTGCACAAAGCAGCAGGTAACGGTCCTGCTGATGGGTTGTGGACCTTCTACGGCCCTGTCCAGCTCTCCGAGAATAACCGCCAGTCTCCTGAAATCTCCTCCATGTTCTGGAGATTGTGCTGGGAGACACATTAAACCTTCTTGCTGCAGCACGTGTGGATGTGCCATCCTGGAGAAGTTGGACAACCTGTGCAACATCTGTAGGGTTAAGGAATCACCTCATGCTGCCAGTAGAGATAATTACTCAAGCCAAAACTAGCACGAGTGGAAAACCAGCCAAAAAAGATCAAGAGGGAGAAACTTGAAATGACCTCCACATGTTAAACCAGTCCTGTTTTGAGGGTTTTGTAATTGTTGCCACTTTAGTGCACCTGTCGTTAAGTCCATGAACACCAATACAGCTGAAAGTGATTAACAATGCCCTCAGCTGCTTAATCAACCAGAAAATTATCAGACAGGTTTCATTGATTTCAGGCCCAATAAAAAAAGTGTTCCTTTAATTTTTGTGAGCAGTGTATATATATATATATATATATATATATATATATATATATATATATATATATATTAGGGATGCTCCGATCCATCACATAATCGGAAATCGGGCGCGATCACGATTTTCAAAAGATCGAATCAGGTGAAAAGATCGGATTTAACCCAATAAAACAATAAATGACTTTTTAAATTCATCCTGAGATAGAGATTTTCAAACAGAACAACAATGGCCTAGTTTAAATCTTAACAAGTTCCTCTACATCAGTATTTTTTGTTTCTTGGACGAAAACAACAACATTACTTCACACAATTTAGCGACAGCGAAGGCAGTGTAACAGCCACTTGTAATGTGTTTTTCATCAATGTACTTCCTAAACAAGTGATGTTTTTTGGCAGATGAACTAAGGAAATGGAATAAATACAGGAAGAAAGGAATACCAAAATAATTTTAAAAAAATGTGTGAAGATGTGTTGTCCCTTCTGTCTTCTTATTTTAATTATTTGCTGAAGTATCGGATTGGGACTCGGTACTGGTCGATACTCAAATGAGTTGGATCTGGAGCAAAAAAATGTGATTGGATGCATCCCTAATATATATATATATATATATATATATATATATATATATATATATATATATATATATATATATATATATAGCATGTCATATTGTGTTTATTTTGTTTTATCTTATCTGAACCATGTCTTTTTACTTCTTGTGAATTGGACTAAGAGTTCAGAATAAAGGCTACTTGAATTATCAGTGAAACTTATCTCCTCGCTGTGCGTTCTTCTCTTTAACACCTTAATCTAACTGCTGAAATGTCTCCTCAGCCTTCATTAGTTTCTAAAGAAGCGGTTCATCACTAAATCAAACTAATCAGCTGTTTCCACCATTTAAAACATGCCGTCCGGAAGGGGAGGAGACAGGCAAAACGATAAATAGGAAAATAATCAAATGATTTGCCTAACACTCACTTGCGGTGTTTCAAAAGAACCTAATTACCCAAGGGCCATGTGCTGTGCCCTGTTGCTACGGACTACACGCAGCTGGCGCGTGAGGTATCTTCTGTGTTTGTCTTCTCAGGCAGCTTTGGCATCTGATTCTGATAACTCATAATAACTATAACTTGTCATGACATCAAAGCACGTATGCTACTAAAAGTGTAGCTTTAACATCAATCCAAAAGTGTGGTAAAGCGCGCATGCTCCGTTTGGGCGTATTACACCCTGACAAGCTGAACTCAGGGCTAAATTTACCAGACTTTCTGGGGAACTCACCCTTTCCCCACCGTAACAACAACGGTACGGCCGCGCACGCTTTCTGATCTCTCATCAGCCAGATTGTCTCATAAACAACCACCAACATTATGAGGTGAGTTTTATTTGTTTTTAACTTATTATTGGCGATTTAATTCGATGCTTTCCAATTTGAAAATGTGTTCGAGCGTCTTTTTTTTCAAAGAGCGGAAATAATGACGTTCGTGTTGAATTCTAAATTCTCAAATAAGGCTTCCGCGTATATTTGTAACCTACGTTGAATCCTCACAAGTAAGCTATTCGACATTTTGATAAATTCAATGTCTTCATTAGCCTAGAATCTAGACCGTCAAGCATATATATATATATATATGGCAAGACCAGTGTTTCACTGAGTGACTGATATTTTAAGTTGTTTGTGGTTTTTTACTTCTGACTTTGGAAATATGGTAAAATCCCCCCAAACCTCCGGATTCTTTCAATTGCCTCACACGACTTACTTCTGTTTACAATGATTATGTGAAACAATTGAAAATGGAGCTAAAAAATAAAAATTCCAAAGTATACTGTAGTGTATAAAACTATACATAAAGTTAAATTTATAACTAGAGGTCGACCGATATTGGTTTTTCTGTTGCTGATACCAATGCCAATTATTAGGAGACATGGTCAGCCGATGGCCGGAATTTACTGCTGATTTTTATGGGCCAATTTTCACGGCCTCTATCCAGACGTTTTCCACCTAAATAGAGTTAGAATATTTATTATGCAGATGTTATTGGTGAACGCAACATTTAAATAAAATTCTGCAACAGCACCAGGCTGCCTGAGGATGTGCCTGATTGTAAATTGGCTTTACTAAGGACAAATATCAGCAGATGCCGATACATAAAAAACAGTAAATATCAGCCTGATATATATCAGTCTACCTCTAGTTATAACAAGTAAATGCTCTGTCTTCTCAATCCCCAGTGAGTCATTAGAGGATGGCTGCTCATACTGAGCCAGGATCCTCTGGAGTTTTCTTCCTGTTAAAAGGGACATGCTACATGCTTGCTTAGTATGAGGATTGTTGAAAAGACTTGATGCAATCTGCTGGGTTCCTTATATAGGAAACTTTTTTACTGATTGGCTTAATGAACTACTGTATTGGAATGTTTACTTCGTGAAGTGCCTTGAGACGACTCTTGTCGTGATTTGGCGCTATAGAAATCAACTGAATTGAATTGAATTAAATGAAATCACTTATAAATAGCCCAGGCTTCTACTTTAGTGAGGCGTCATGTAATGGAACCAGAATATCTAGTTTTCATCCTGAAATTCATTTAATTCACTGAGCAAAACAAATATATAATCTGTTTCACCACAACTCAACTTTGTAAATAAGTCTGATTGTTTAGGCTGTATGATGACCTAATGATGATTTCATATTTTTTGAAGTAGCCTATACTTGTATATTTGTAGGGGTTAAAAAACATTGATTGGCCTTTTAATTCTGCAACTAACAAGTTGGGAGCAACCTGGGAAAGATAGCAATGGTTGAACAAAGAAATTTAGAATGAAAATAGTACAATGTGAACATTTTTTAATGAAATCAAGATTTATTATAATTTAAATATGTTTATGCTTTTATTTTTAAAGTATTTAGACAGGAAAAAAACCTGTTAAAACTCCATTGATATTAAAATGAGCATTCTAGCAGCACAGAACACTTTAAAAAGGATGTTTATTAAATGTACAAAATTGAAGCCAACTCACGCAAACAATGGCTCAAACAATGTCAAACTACATTCTGATCTGATGACAGAAACGTTTGGGGAAAAGCATAGCATCAAATTCCTTTGTGACCTTAGACTTGGCCAATAAGTTAAACTACTGATGCTGGTTTCCTGTTTCAGATGCTTTCCATAGACGAAGTAATTAAATGTTGCAGCTTCTCTGAAGCATGACATCAGACCCAGGATATTTTGTCAGGTTAGGTACTGAGAAATATACCAGAAGGTGTTATGAGGAAATTTTCACTAAAAAAATCTGTTTTCAGTTTTACCAGAATAATTTGAGCAACATTATAATTTCATTTTGTGAAGATCAATATAATTTAGAATTTTAGCCAGACTGGTGGGATAGATTGCGTCAGATGTTAGAAGGAGAACATTAACATTAAAGAATTAACATCAACCAGACAGACAGTCGGGTAATCCGATGAGAACCTAAACATGATGAAAAACCACAGTAGGATAAAGAGCTGACAGGACAAAGGGAAAGCACTTCAAATGGAGGAAAGCCCTGAACAATCAAAAGCTTTTGTAGTAATCTTAAACTGAAACCTGCTGAGCTCAGAGCAGAAAGCAAAAACTACAGAGATTAACCGGCTCTGATAGAAAACCAAACAACCATAAAAGCTAGATTGACTTTAACTACAGTACAGATGAATTAATTGTTTATTTCTATTATGCTTTGCTTGTACAGTTTTGAGCCTTTGTACAATTACAGATCAGAATAGGTTGCATAATCAAAATTGTAATGGGTGGAAGCTTATTCTTGTCCATCACAGGTTGCTACTGGAGTTGGTTGCATTTTAGAAGAGAAAAGAAAAGAAAAATTTTCTTTTTCATATTCACATATTTACATGTTATCCTGTTGGTTTGCAAATATTCAGGGCTTCCAGAACTGTAGTTTTAGGATCAACCAACCATCAGATGAACAATGTCTGACCCCGACTTCACGCTGAAGGCATCAGCGGCGCGGAATGTCAGCGGAACGTCAGCGGAACGTCACTGCTTCAAATAGAATCCATTATAGTCTATGGGGGTGATTCAAACCAGCCGAGACGCGGAAATTTTCAGGCACGTCCCATGCAGCACCGCTAAAGATAGGATCGGGTTCTATTTTTGCCGTGAGACGCTGCTGGGACACGTCAATTTCTGCTGTTAACTTAGGGCTAGACAGGAAATCACACACGATTTCAGTGTAAACTGTTCAGTAATTTTCAAAATAAAAGGTTATTGCAGCGATTCATTTTCATATATATGTAGATTACGTCCATACATTACTCCCAGCATCCTTCGAGAAGTGCAGTGGTATGTTTTTCATGGCTTTAATCCTGGCAGTGGAGAGGAACAACATTATAGATGACATCAAACAGCAATATCAAACGTGATTTCCTTCTTCTTTTTGGTTTAATGGCATAAGCAAATCGTGGCCTTTGAAGTCTCTCGGGATCTTGTGATCTCATGAGTCCAGCGAGGAAGATGGCGGAGAAGCAGCTCCGGGGCTTAGACTCTCCCGGTGTAGATGCGTGTGCAACAAAACACACGAGTAAACCGTTCTGCTGCCTTTCCGCGCCGCTGATGCCTTAAGGGTTGAAGTAGAGGTTAGATTTTAAAGAAAAAGATAAAATAAAAGTAAAAAAATAAAATTCAAACAATTAAAATCCAACTTAACATAAAATAAGACAAAACAAATATAAAATGTGATTTTATAAATGTAATTTTTACCAATATAACCTCACAACCTCAGCACAGACAAAATTACTGGGACCCCCTGCAATCTTGTTGGGTCCCCCTTGGGGGGTCACGGACCCCAGGTTGGGAACCACTGATCTAAAAGACAGAAATCTGACGAAGGTCTTGCAGTATGTGTTTTTGCATTTGCATTCAGATTTTCCTCATAGCTAGAACACCAAGAAGGAAACAAATGGATGGCAAAACTAGAATAGTTCTTGCATTACTAAAAATGTTCAAAAACAAGGATTTTAAAAAGAAAAATGACCTGAAACCTATGTTAGAAATACTTTTCTATATCACATTTTGCTGATGAGAGCTGAGTATGCAATCAAATAAAATCTGTTTTTTGTGATTGCAGGGGTGTAAAGATAGAAAGAATCCTAACACAGCTGTTCTTGCTTCTGGGAGCGGTCCTGATGATCGTTTTCATCAGCAAATACAACACTGAGCCCAACGTCCCCAGAACTCCTCATCCTCATGTTAAAAATAACACTAAAGTGAAAACGCGCATCAGAATCAACTCTAATGTCTTGCCGATGCCAAAGTGTGAGCAGAACATGTCTGTTACCAACATGACAGACTTCAACTCTCTTCCCAATGTCATACAAACCTTTCTCTACTATCGCCACTGCCGCCACTTTCCCATGCTGCTGGATGTCCCCGACAAATGCGGAGGAGCGGACAAATCTGGAGACGTTTTCCTTTTGCTGGTTATCAAAAGCTCCCCGAAGAATTACGACCGCCGAGAAGTGCTGCGCAAAACCTGGGCCAAAGAACGGCTGCACAACGGCGTGTGGATCCGTAGGCTCTTCATCGTGGGAACTTCGGGGGCTGGTCACGAGAAGGCAAAGCTGAACACGCTCCTTCAGTTGGAGCAGGAGGAGTTCGGTGATATTCTTCAGTGGGATTTCAACGACACGTTTCACAACCTCACCTTGAAGCAGACGCTCTTCCTGCAGTGGGTGAACACGAGTTGTCCAGCTGTTCGTTTTCTGTTTAACGGGGACGATGACGTGTTTGCTAACACTGACAACATAATTGAGTACCTCCAAAGCCTCGAGGACAATGATGGGAGCCAACACCTCTTCACTGGATACTTGTTCATCGAGGAAAAGGTTGTTAGGTGGACAGGGAGCAAGTATTTCATTCCAGTTCAGATACAGGAGACAAACGCATACCCTCCATACTGTGGAGGCGGTGGATACCTGCTGTCTGGATTCACGGCATCAGCGATACACCAGGTGTCTCAGAACGTTACCATCCACCCGATCGATGACGCTTACATGGGCATGTGTCTGGCCAAAGCAGGACTCGAACCCACGTCTCACAGTGGCGTGAAGACGCTAGGTCTGAACGTGCCTTCCAAAGAACATAGCGACCTCGAACCCTGCTTTTTGAGACAGCTCCTCCTTGTGCACAGATTCCTT
The DNA here is from genome assembly GCA_006937985.1 of Aphyosemion australe. NCBI lineage: Eukaryota > Metazoa > Chordata > Actinopteri > Cyprinodontiformes > Nothobranchiidae > Aphyosemion > Aphyosemion australe. The sequence continues at coordinate 806,471 of SSNS01000148.1, read as the reverse complement.
CCACCTGAAATGTACGTAATGTGGAAACAAGTGAACGACCCACATTTGAAATGCAGTCCATCCTCAAAACTCAAGTAGAAACAGTCATTTAACTAAGAAACAAAGCTTAAGAGCCGACAGTTGGAACAGACTGTTCTGTTGATGGAGATCTTTGATGGGTTTTGTGCAATAGTGCCCTTTTATTTAACAACAGGGAGAGATTGGGAGCCCTGATCAGGATCCCAACCAATGACAACTGCAGTGAGCACTCAGCCTTTGTGGACTGGGTTTTTGCCCAACCAGTTGAGCTCAACAGCTCCTTGGGGTCGGTTGAAACACCAGTTAATCTGGTGCCGTGGTTGTAATTTCCTACTCTTGCATAATGATTGTAACTAAGCACGCCCGATTTCTCTTGTGCTACTCTACCTTGAAAAACACAACATCACGTCACAATAAAGGGCAATTTATTTGTTATATTAAATACCAGCTAGCTAGGTAGTGGAGTGGTTTGTCAGCTGCTGGGAGGAGCTTTGATGGACCAGCTGAACCTTTGCTGAAGAGCTGAGTTTGTGCCACAAAACGTTTTACAATCACACGCACTTTTGTGACTGGTCTGCACTGAAACCAGATGAAGTGAACAGGCTGGTTTTCTTGTTACAAGATAAGTGACGCTTTGACAAGCTTGACTTATTAAGTTGTATACTTGTTTTGGTGATTTGGGTTGTATTGTTCTTAACCGTTCCTGCGTACACATGAAGGTGTTGTAGTGAAAGGATATTAAAGTTTGACTTAAATCTCAACAGTTTATTTTACTTGGAGGAAAAAAAAACAAACACAGCTTGACTCTGAATACTTGAACCCTGAAGAGTAATATATGATCAATATCTACATCGTTTTTAAATACTTTGAGAAGTTGCTAAGCTTCAAATACAAAACCACCCAAATCCCCAAATCTAAAATACAAATCTTTGTAAAGATTCTTTACTTTCTTTTCTGCTGCTGAACGACAGTGGTTACAACACCGTTTTCTCATCTGGATGTAAATATATTTATCTTTTAATAATAATAATAATAATAATAAAGTGTGTGTTCATTCAATAGATAAATTGTCCTCAGATCATTTTGAAATGGAGAATTAATTGTTCTGTTTTTTGCCCTTAGGAGCTATTAATGCACCACTTTCCACCACACGTTAGGAAATTCAGTATTGAAGTGATTGCATCAGGATTTATACTGGATTTCCTGTTGGTGATTACAAAATTCACCATAGTGGGAAGACATCGCCCTACTTATAGATGGGTTGTTCCTCTTACTGAATGTGCACAATTTGAACCATTAATGTTTCTGAGAAAGTATTCTATTAGAAGTTGATCATTTTACCAACATGGCCCTTTGTTTATTTTTTTTTCCAGCTAAACGATGAAGCTATTCCAAAAACCGGGACAGTACTAATGCCAACAATGTGACTCATCAGACTTTAATCACTCAAAGCATCATGATTAAAAAATATGTTTAATTTGAGGAGTACACGCAGCCACTCCCTTTATAAGCTAGTGTCAGAGCTTTTCCTTGAACCGTTTCTGCTTTGACTTAACAGGCTTGACTTGTAGTGGAGGGTAGTGATGTTTCTGAGTAATGAATTCCACAGGGAGGGGGCACATCTGCTGAATGCTCGACTTCCCATGGTGACGAGACGAGCAGGGGGATTGTGCAGGTTGATGGTAGCTGAGGATCTGAGCATGCGAGAGGGTGTAGAAACTTGGATGAGCTGCGAGAGATATGAGGGGGCAAGGTTGTGAATGACCTTAGATGTGAGGAGTAAGATTTTGTAATCGACCCTGAATTTTATTGGTAGCTAATGAAGCTGCTGGATAACGGGGGTGATGTGATCAGAAGAGGGTGTTTTTGTGATGATACGTAGTGATTTACAATAGTCTAAATGAGAAGTGACCAAGCACTTTGCTAAAATAGCCGTGGAGTGACTAGACAGAGATGGACGTAGGCGGGTAATATTTCACAAGTGGTGACAGAACTGATATGAGAATGGTAGGACAGGGTCAAACACATCTTACATTCCTTCCAGAGTTTAACTTGCTCATTTTTTTACATCCTTTTCTGCACAAGAGCTGGTAAATAACTTTATTCCAGTTGTATTTACATAATTTAATGGAAATGCTTGATAAGCTGGTTTTAATGGGGGTTGTGTGAAGAAATTGGAGAATGCATGTTCACCACAGGTCAATTGAGAGGTGTTTTTATTTGAAAGAGAGGTTAAGAAGTTTAAAACTGATCAGACTACCTCATAACAAAACCTTTTAACACCCTTGGGCTAATATTGAATCCTTTTTGCCCTTGCCATGAATATGTTGGTGAAGGCAGCTGAGACGTAGTGTAGGTTCATGGTCCTGAAGAGAGGGAAAGTAGTGGACCAGTTTTGCTTCTTTGTGGATAGCGTGATGACTCCAACAATCACTGCAGTCTCAGAGACAGCATCAGTCAAGAAGCTTGAAGCCTGATTGTCAACAGTAGACAAGTTAGGCCTTCCTGGCATGTTAAAGGTTATACCAACACGGCATTCGTCCCTGCATTAACTGGCTACTGTTGTGTTTGAGGTAACTATGTCAACGGTTGAGACTTTGGAGCGAAAGATCAGATCTTTCCTCCAAAGACGGTGGGACTTGCCACAAAGTCTTACTAGTGCAGCGCTGTACGGCAAGAGCAACAAACTCCAGCATCTTTTCAGCAGCTTGTAGGAGGAATTCAAATTTCTCGTACAGGAGATGCACTTGCCTATTGAGAATCCAGTGATTCCAGAGTCAGGAATAGTGATGAGGACTGGCAGGAATTTCAGAGCTCAGGAAGATCTGGAGCTGGCTCTGTTGGGTACAGTGGACATCGGACCTTCCCACGGCCTCTGTGTGACCTGGCCCAGGGAAGGGACAAGTGCCACCTCCTGGAGGAGGTATGGGCAGATGTTAAGGAAGTGCATCAGAAGGATTGTGAGCATGCTGCAGTAGGGAGCATCAACAAGGTGAGAAGTAGCTCTGGAGAAGAAGCTGACTTGAATGATATCTGGAAGGCAGACGAGGATGCTACCTTTAGGGCCACGACCAGGTGCTGAAAACAGTGGGCAAGACCAGTAAACACACCTGCAGCCAGAAGAATATTGACTGAACAAGATAGCATGGAGGCATACACAGGAAAATGAGGGTAGAGGGGGTTTTATGTCATGTGTCCTGAGGTATGTAAGGGAGTGGTGTGTGAATGCATACAAACTTACTCAGCCTAGAAATGACCTGGTACACATGTAAAGCAGAGGAAAGGCAGAATGAGAGGTGATTTACATAAGTGGTTCATCTTTCATCACTTTAATTAGTTTCTTTTTCCGTGGTTGAACATGTTTAAAAAAAACATCTTTAATCACCTTTTTTCTGTTCGTGTGATAATTAGATTCATTTGTTAGGCTAACAGATATTTTCTCCAGAGTAAACATACCAGAGACCTTTACGCACAAACACGACTGAAACACGTTACTCTGCGTTTGCATTGATTTGCATTAAAGGAAGTGACATGGCACTGAAAAAAAAATCAGACTCTATTTGAATAGATTGTTTTATCATCATTTTTATTTATTTTTTTGCGTTTCTTTTTTTCTCCATTTTTCTGCTCACGTTGTTTTGTTTGGATTCGGCACCTACTTCTTGTATGATTTTATAGCTTTCAACATACTAAAGAGATGGGTTTTAGGTTCTGGTGTTTCAAAGAGGAAACAGACACTGTTCTTTCCCAACTACACTGTGGGCCCGCATGCTGTGATTTGTGTCAGCAGCATCCTGTCAACCCAGAAACCTACATCGTCTCATGAAGCTGGAAAGTTTTCTTGTTAGAAAGAAAAATTCCAGCAGTAAGATTTATTTTCTTAAGAGTTTGAAACATTCACAACAGACAAAAGAATGTGGAGATGCCAGAGTTTGGGCACGTGATGACACGTCAAATCCTCTGGCATCCAACCTTCTGTTCTGGGAAGTTTTTTAAACTAGCGTTGCACCACATTCTAGGAATTCACCTAGGAGCTTTGATTCTCTGAAGTGATAGCAGGAATCTTTACAAAACGTATTCTCAGAGTAGGTACTTATAACACTTGTATGTAAGTTTCAACATGTGACTTTTATGCTTTCGTTTTTATTTTTTGCAAATTTTTCTCACTTCACTTATTTTCCCTCAAAACTTTAGACTTTCTGTCTTGAACCACAACTCAAGCCTGGATCTCTGGGCTGTGGTCGCTGGCAGACACAAAAATAAACTCATTTTCTAATTTTGCAACAAGTTATTTTTATGCAACCGGTCATGTAGGGAATTTGACATAATTGCACAAAATAGTGAAAGTTGTGTTGCTGTCATGCTAATTTTCATGGTGTCATTTGCATTTTGGTCACTAGCCCTTCAAAATTTCTCACAGAGACTGAAGTGAGAAGGGTTTAAAGTACCAGACACCTGCAACAGCTCTGTGATTCTTTCAAGAAAAAACTTGTGCTGCCAATTTTTCAAGAATTCCAGAGACCTGAGAATGACATTCCTGTGTCTCTCACTGAAGGAATTAGAACATCCATCCTTCCATCTCTTCCGCTTATCTGGGGTCAGGTCGTTGGGGCAGCAGCCTAAGCAGAGAGGCTCAGACATCCCTCTCCCCAGCCACTTGGGCCAGCTCCACCGGGGGGATTCCAAGATGTTCCCTGACCAGCTGAGAGACATAGTCCCTCCAGCTTGTCCTGGGTCTTCCTTTAGGTCTCCTCCCGGTTGGACGTGCCCGGAAAACCTCACCAGGGAGGCGTCCAGGATGCATCCTAACCAGATGCTTGAGCCACCTCAACTGGCTCCTCTCGATGTGGAGGAGCAGCGGATCTACTCCGAGCCCCTCCCGGATGACCGAGCTTCTCACCCTATCTCTAAGGGAGAGCCCAGACACCCTGCAGAGAAATCTCATTTCAGCCGCTTGTATCCGCAAATAAAAACATTTTGAACCTCATTTGGAATCTTATTTTGCAATGCTTTTTGCAATTTGTCACCAGCCTTTGCAGCCCAGGCACAGACTGGAGTGGATTGTGTCACTAAAAGGCTGGCGTTTTAACTAATGAAGAATTTTAAAACAAAAAATAACATTGAGCTACGATGCAACTAAGGAACGTGGAAGGAGGAATTTTTGTTTTCATAGAAGTGTTTTTTATTTAATTTTTCATACAGAAGGCCTTTGACTCCAGGTTTTATGCGGGCTCTTTACGTTTTGAACACAGCTAAGATAATCAAAAACAGGACTAGCAGCTGGTTTATGGTGTCTGTAGCTTCACACTTAAAGTGTTTATGAACAAACAAGAGAATTTTGGGGCTGGTGATTATATGAAAACCAAAATGATAGTCTGCAAAAGTTTATTTAGCAAGTCAGAACAAACAGGAACAATACACAGGTCAAACATTTATCAGAAAAATATTAAACAGCTGTCCATATTTGCAGAGGCAAAAAATGATTCACGGCAAATTTTACAAACCAAACTTTAATAAAATGAATACGTGAAGAGTTATTTCACCTTTATTCAAATTTTATTTTAATAAAAACATCAGAAACGCTGCACAAAAAGACAAAAAACTTAATATTTTACCTTGCATATTTATAAAAACGATACCAAGCTGTGTTTATGATATTTTCCTTTACAAAATTATCATATATCACCTTAAAGCAATCCTTGTAAATCAGTAAAAAGATGCATCAAACACGCTGCGTGGTTCTGGTTTTCAGCCTTTTGGGTTCTCTCTTTCATCCTGCATGATGGTTTCTATCTGATCTGCCAGGCTGGGAAAATCTGGACGCTCAGCGGAACGGTACTCCCAGCATTTCCTCATCAGGCTGTACACCTGGGGCCATCACAGGAATAACATGAGTGTAAAAGCAGACTATGGAATGGAGAAAAGAAAAAAATGTTCCACTTTACTAAAATTCTAGTAAAGATGGAGTGAATGTACCTTCAGTGGGCAGTTAGGAGGAGCCGGCAGCCTGCAGTTCTCGTACAGGATGTTGTGCAGAAACATGGGGATGGATAAGCCGTCCATGTTGTGTTCAAACTTCTGCAGGTATAACTAAAAAAAACAATCATTCTTAGTTTTTTACAACAAAACTTAATCATCCTGGTTTAGTTCATGTCCTTACTTTTTTTGGACTATAGTTCTTATCACAAAAGGAGAAGAGCTCATGGAGAAGAATCCCAAAACTCCAAACGTCTGATTTGTGGGAAAATTTGTATTCGCTGAGGGATTCTGGAGCCAGCCTGCAATAAAATAAAGATGAATGTTTTTATGAACAGATGAGGTCCTTAAAACAGCATCTACAGCATGACAATGACAATGATACGCAGCCATTTCTCATGCTCTGATTTACTGCATGTTTATTTAGTTCTGCTATAAAAGGCTGCACAGTTTAAGACATAAACTTATGTGATTTCTGCTGTGTATTCTTCATCTTATTTTAAAGAGCAATTATAAATACGCAGCCCCTGTCAGAAGAAATGTAGAGAAGAAACCAGGATGAAACACAGATAAACAGTAGTTACAGCAATAACTGGTAGTAAAGACTGCAGGTTTTCCTGCCATAGCACGTTCTGCTGCCAGGTCAACATTTTTTCTGTGCATATTTGGACTTCTTCATTTCTCGTGCATCATTAAAAACATACCGTTCTCTCATTTTTGGTTCAACTAGTCCCAAAGGCACACAGGGGGCTGGAGTTTTTTTTTCCCCTAAAACATATTTGTTCTCAGAATTTTCAGAAACGTGTAAGCAGTGATTTCAATATCCAATCTTTCCAGGAAAGTCCGTTCTGCTCTCATTGAGCTTTCCAGAAATCACACATTAACCATTAAAGTCATACTAAGCAACTTTTTCATATTTTAAATCATTTTCTTGAGCCAGTATGTGCTAAAATGACCCTTTACAGGGTTAATGAAATGTCACTCAGACCCCCACCGCCCTCTGTGGCAAGAATACCGCACTTGCAACTTCAGAGTGCCAGTCCAGTCTCTGTTGGACTTAGTAAAAGGCAGAGGAGACATTTCAGCAGTTAGATTAAGGTGTTAAAAAGACAAACGCAGTGAGGAAATAAGTTTCACTTTTGGTTCTACGACTAAGGGGGGGCTAAAAGCAAGCCAAAACTGCAAAGTGTTCCTTTAAGAACAAAATGTCTGCTGCAGGCAACTTAAGAGCTGTAAAGACAAGTCCAATGGTTCAAATACTTAAAAGTTTACATTCCTTGTTTGTATGTTGTAGAGAACATACCAGTAGAGAGGGTTCCCTTTAAGGTTTGCAATGCAGTAGTACTCCATGTTCGTGGTGAGCAGCTTGGTCAGGCCAAAATCAGCTATTTTTACCAGAGACTCGTTGGCAACAAGAATATTTCTGGCTGCAAGGTCTCGATGGACATAACACAGACTCTGAAGGTACTCCATCCCCTGAGGAAATAAAAAAAAAACAAAAAAAAAACATTGTTTCTACCTGAGGGATCATCTTGGATAGTTAAAACAAATCTCAGTTGGTCAAAAAAAGGTGATAAACAAGGTAATGACTGAAACTGATCATATTATCTTAAAAAGGTGTCTGTTTTTTATGTTTTCTTTGAAAGAAGACAGGATATTTCATAAGAGGAAGTGTTTATTTCGAGCCTGTGGTGATCGTCACCTTGCAGATCTGAGAGGCAAATAGCAGCATCCGCCTGGTGCTGATGTTGTGTCTGTTACTCTCCATGTAGGCGATGAGGCTGCCGTAGGGCAGGTACTCCATCACTAAGCTCATACTGGGGTGGCCTGCAAATAAACAAACATTTACCCCTTCATACCACTAATAAAATAGCTTTAATTAATATTTATGTGCAAAAACATTTAACTGTTTATTGAAAATTATTACTTTGAAATAGTGTGTGTTTTACCCATGCTGTAGCAGACTCCTCTGTAGGTGACAATGTAGTCACAATGTAAAACACTGAGGGTTTCGATCTCTCTGAGGAATTTTTCCAGACTCGACTGCTGGTTGGGCTGCAGCTTCTTCACGGCCACAAGCTCGCCGGTGTTGTCACCCAGCGGGTCATAGCGACAAAGTTCAACTCTGCCAAAATTTCCCTGACAAAGGTTTTGAATCACACATGTGTCACAATCAAAAAGAAAAGATGTTATCATGCACCTGCTGCAGCAGCAACCCAATCAGAGGACTGTTTGACTGTTCAATGCAACAGAGATGACACCCTAAACAAGATTATAATACACGAAATGTCTCTAAAATATGTCATTTCATCACCTAAAGATCAATACTTACTTTTCCCAGTGGGTAGATGTAGCGTAAGTACCTCTCATCAAATATGGTGTGGTCATCCTGAGCGAGACTGAAAACTTTGCTCACAGGATTCTGTGTGACCGACTCTGTAGCGTGCAGTATCTCATAATCTGCCAAGAAACGGCAGTGAAACGATTTTGCATCAAAAATTGTAATTTAGTATCTTTATTTACCAAGCTCACACTGTTACCTGATGTGACAAGGCTGTTGAGCTGACGGATGATACTGCGAGAAGAGGGTCTGAAGACTGGATCGTAGCTCATACACTGACCAATCAGATCGGCCAGCTCTGTCCACTGGGAGGGAGGCAGCTGTTGCTTGTTGTCATAAAACTTCTCCTTCTACAAAAGATGCATCAGTATCACTATAAGCCGAACAGAGGCCTTTCACATTAAGAAATAGTGGCATCTGAGTACTTAAAGATTGTTTTAAGTCTGTTTTGATGGCTTGTACATATTATATATATGAGAACAGTCCTTTGTCTTTATGTCAAGCTGTTTTATCTTATTTTTATCTTGTATATTTTTTTATCTTATCTGTTTTTTATCTTATCTGTTTGTGTAAAGCTAACTATGTGTCTGCTGCTGCTGCCTCTTGGCCAGATCGTCGTCGTAAATGAGAATGAGTTCTCAATCGACTCATCTGGTTAAATAAAGGTTAAATAAAAAATAAATAAAAGAAATCTGTAATTTTGGTTATAGGAGTAATCATTTTGATTGTATTTAAAAGAAAATTTTCTATGTGATTTTTGTCATCAGTGAACACCCAATCTAACATTTATTTAAACTGAACTGGCTGCACCTGTGAGTGCAGACTAAAAGTTTTGCTTGGTGAGGACACTGGGCCTGCAGTTAGCTTGGTTGTGCTGGTTTGGTGAGACTTTAGTTGACTTTGATGATATAAATGTTAAAGTAACAATAGATAGTTTTTTAAACTTTAAGCTAGAGCTTTAACATTGATCTCAGTGATTGTTGGGTCAGAAACTTGACCAGTTTCATATCTGACACCACTCTGCAGGCCTCTGTTGACCAAAAACAGCAGGTAGGTGTCCTAGGGGGTGCTCTTATACCAGCTTTATGGCTGTTAGCTGTAATGCTAGCAGTTAGCATTTTCAGTTCGCTGATCGTCCATTAAAAGCACAAGAAGACGGAAGAGAAGATGTTTGCTCTTTCTGTTGGCGTCATGGCGGAGCCTGGAAATAAAAGTAAGAGAGTAATGTCTTTGGAGGTGAAGCAAAGAGTGAACATCGGTGCAACCTACACTAGTTTGAGGGAGCTAAAGGAGGCTACAAAATCACGAACTGATGGTGACCTGGCTTTGTTGCTACTGGACTTATAAGTAATAATATTTTTTTTCTCCAACAGTGTGGATCTTTATACTTCGTGGTTTATTTTAGTATTAGCTGGCTCGTGTTAGCTCGTTGTTAGCACTAGCTATAGCAGGCTGTAGCAGGGTTGTTTACGAGAGTTTTAATTCCACTTTCAACCAGTAGGGCGGAGGAGGAGGAAGCTGCTCTGTTATTTTAAACTCTCAACAAAATGTTGTTTTATGTTGTGTTCTGAGGCCAAAAATTGTCTAATAGTGGCGAATTTTTTTGTCTTGGTCTCTAAAGCTTTTGCTATCGTTATCTAATCAGAGAATCAAATTTGCAGATTCTTTCTGAAGCAATCACACACTCCAGTTTCAGTTTTTAGCTAAGCAGTGAGTTTCCTATGAGACATGCAGGGAAACCAGGCTGGGCTGTCTCCAGATATTAGTGCAGTTTGCAACTGCTCACTCTGTGGTTCAGAAGAGGACGTTAGGCTGTTTAGTTCTGACCCAAATGAAAAAAGACTCATAAACTAAAATCACAGCCAAGCTACGACCCTCAAGTTCCTACCAGGCCAACTTTCTCTCTGACGCATCAAAACAAAACAAGGTGAACCTGTTTGTGTCACTGGTGCAATGAAAGGCAAGAATGTTCAGAATATCTGTCCCCTGTTTTTTTTTTTTTTACTTCCCCATCATGGCAACGATCAAACCTTTTAAGCATGACTTTGTTTAGCATTTGTTACCAATCCCAAAAAGATGAACTGACACAATGTTACAAAGTATAATGCTCTTTTAGAAGAAAAAAACATTCATATATACATACAGACTTTTATATACAACACTGGTATTAATAGGTCAAAGTTATTGCCAATAACGCTTCAGCCCTGAGGCCATGTCCACACAGAAACACAAGTGCAACAAAAGTTCACCAAAAACAGGAAGGAAGGTGTGGCGTGTGTGCAAAAAGCTTGCACACTGAAATTGAACAGTTAGGAAGTAGAGATGAGGATGGGTTGTAGGTTAGGTTGAAACTGGGACTATGACATCATTTTCTAAAGGTTGTCTACATAGAAATGTACCAAGTAACTATTTCAGACAACCTAAAATGCCATTTCTATGTAGAAAAAAGTAAAAAAAAAAAAAAAAACTTTTGCAAATGTATGAGGTGATGATACCCAAATCTTCACCAGCTTGTCCACAAAGACAAGTACTATACCTCAGAGCCATTAAATCCTGTCTTCTCTCTCTTAAAGCATATCGATGTAAAACACAATACATATTGATGGAATTTCAAGATTTTCAAAAATGGGTCTATGGTGGCCTACAAATATTAGACGATAATCCACATAAATGCACTATCCTGCACCGTTACTCTGGTTTTACCTCTTCTAGGCTCCAGCCTTGCAATGGAGGGTTTCCATTGTTGAAGATTTCCCACACTGTGGCACCAAAGCTCCACTTGTCACACTCATGGGTCAGGTTGTCCGGAGCAGCCAGCGACTCAGGGGCTATCCAGGGGATCCTGTGCATGATAACTGACAAAGCCCATTTTTGATTCATTACACTCAAATATAATAATCTTGTGAATTTTGTGAGTAAAAGTAGTTGTAAGAATGAAGTTAAAGTAATTTTTTTTATTTTGAAGCTAAAGGGGCAATGCAAAAAGCATAATTTGCTAGTATGTATGCACAAAAGACAAAAATATGTGGGAATTAACTTTTTTTTAATGTTACCGTCTTTTCCCAGCATGGCCACGTTGATGCCGGGGTCACTCAGCTTGATGAATGGAGAGATGCCCTGAGATGGGTCTTCTTCCCTTACAAGCAGCAGGTTTTTAGCACAGATATTCCCATGTATGATGTTTTGCTCTTCCTGCAAGGCAGTTATCACTCTGAAGAACCATCACATTTAAAACGATTTCACTTGTTTTATGTTCACGATGTTCTTACCAGGAAATTGAGGACACACGCCAGCTGTTTTGCTACATTGAGTTTCCAGCTGACTGATAATGTTTTCTCTCTTTTCAAGTAAAGGTCAAGGGCCCCATGCTTAACGAACTCTTGTACCATGATGTCTGAAAGGCACAGAAGCATTTACAGCTGACACACATCCTCAAATGTTCACCCACATGACTAAAGGCTCAGCTTAGTCATTTGTGCTCAAATTATTTAGCGTAAAATTAAAAGAATAATGTATTTTTTACATTAAAAGTGATAAAAACATAAAAATTTGCCTTTTTTTTAACCTAAATCTAAAGTATCATGCAGCCTAATCTTGAACTTACTTTTTTCTCCATAAACACTGACTCCGTATACATGAAGGAGGTGTTTGTGTGAAATCTGGCTCATAAAACTGGCAGCTTCAAAGAATGACTGAAAGACAAAAATAAAACATCCAAACACATTTAGCTGCAGCTTGTGTTTTCTAAACTGTTTTCTAAAACAACACACACCTCCCAGCAGTTCTTGTGATCTGGATCCAGCTCCTTTAGAAGAACTTTGGTTGTGTGTTTCTCTCCATCACGATAGTCAGCTTTTTCACCTTTGAAGATTCGTGTGAAGGAGCCCTGTCCAAGACTCTCATCCTGATAGGTTAAATAAAGCATTTATTATACTCCCAAAAACTTAATTTAACATTAAAGTTCCTCTCTGATTTCCCTGCTGCTTGCTATTCAAAAGTCTTTAGCTGTAGCCTTTTTAGCAGCTGGAGTAAAATCAGTAAAGAGGTGAATGAGTACCAGAAAAGAATGATAATTTAGCAGCAGGTGGGGTGTGCAGTTTCATCACTCACCCATTTCAGGTCTTCATATTTGATGGTGTGAAACTGGATATGGCTGAATTTGTTCCTTTCAGATGGTGGGGAGCCCTGAACTTCAACCGAGCTGCTGTTTCTGATGATTATAAGATTTGTGAGCTCTTTACGGAGAGAAAAAAAAACAAAGTTTATTATGTGCAGTACAATCCATGCTTTGAAGCCAGAAATCAAGGTACCAAAATTAGGTGTTTTCCAGACTGGATGAGGCATATGTTGCATTAACTTGAAAGAAATTACCTTCTGGTTGAGCCCAGGTATTTAAAAAGGTATCCAAAATGTGATAAATGGTAAATGGCCTGTATTTGTATAGTGTCTTCTGGGGTTCTACAACCACCCAAGGCGCCTCACAACACAATCAGTCCTTCACCCATGCAGACACACATTCACACGCTGGTGATGTTGAGCTACAATGTAGCCACAGCTGCCCTGGGGCGCACTGACAGAGGCGAGGCTGCCGTACATGCTCACCACCAGCAGGCAAGGCGGTTTAAATGTCTTGCCCAAGGACACGACAACAGCGAAAGCTTGAACGGGACTCGTTTCCCAAACCTCCGGTTGTGAGACGGGCCGGAAGGTCGCACACACAGCACACACACCACTTGGATGGAAAAAAGGCAGTGCATTTATGACGCGCACTCACAAAACTTTATAGAAGAAAAAGAAAGAAGACTAGATAAGATTCAGACTAAATAAGAAAGAAATCACTTCTTCACAACTGTGGAGATTAGCTAAATAGAGAGACTGGGCATTAGTGTTTACAGTCCACTGGAGGAGAGATCTGCATTCACGAGACTACCTGAAGCGGGCCATGATGACGCAGCAACAACCCAACCAGGCTGGATGATCCAGCTGTATGCATTAGCTTAGCAAAAATGTGCAGCGCTCAATGAAAGAAGCAGCTACAGGAAAATGCATGCATGAAAACCAAAAAACCCTTTGTGGGTGTTTTTCATGAGGAAAAAACAACAAAACATGATCAAAAACTCCAAAAAGTGGATTTTGCAAGATATAGGACCTTTAAAGAAATGTCAATTAGTAAATTATTAATAGAGTTACAAATAGCAAAAACCAACGCTAGGAAACGGTACCTTTAGGTCGAGGAGGACAGCAGCGAGTTAATGTGACGGGTATTTCAGCCAGAAGCAGCTTGTTGTGCTGAAAGTAGTTGGTGAGGTCTCTCAAGCTGGAGAAAGTTTTCTGGACTCCAGAAAGGCTGTAGTTCTCATTTTTAATGATAAGGCAGTCTTTGTAATCGAGTCCAAGTGAAGTCTGCAGAAAAAAAATCAACACACTTTAGTCAAGATATTGGATTTAGTTTAACTGGATTTTATGGCCATTTTTAAAGTGTGTTTATGTGTAAACATCTCCTGAAGGAAATAGCTTTTAAGTTCTTTAGCATTGACTGAAAATTATTGACACCAGCAATGGCAAAATGTAACACTTCTAGTGCATGTATGCATCAAGCTTGGCATTATTTGGAATTATTTTCATACTTCTGTTGAAATAACTATAGCCCTTTTAAGAAGACACCATGCCATGTGTCTTATGAACACGCCATGGTGTTGCAGGAATTTTGCAGCATTTGTGCCGCCACGCTTGGTAGTAATATTGCCGCAACGCCAGACATGTGAATGCATTTTACACCTTGGCGCAACGGAGGGTGGTGTCATGATCATGTGGGGAGTTACTGCCGAGCTCCGGCCGGCTACTATATTGAAAATGAAAGTAAACACGGGCATAAGTTTCACTTTTGGTAGGGTTTGTAACTATCAAAAAACTTCACATTTTATTGATGTTGCCAGGTCAGTGAATATATGATAACATTTAAAGACAAACATTATGATTATTTTGTGTCATTCTTTACCTGAACACAAACCGTGAGGAAGAAATTATTATAGTTCTTGGGACTTTGCCGCAGAAGGAAGGTACCGCCTTTACAGCCTGATTTTTTCAGCTTGTTCACTGCAAACTCTGATCTGAATAAATCAGATATGACAGACATAGTTAAGACAGATCCACTGGAATCTCAAACATATTTTTTGTAACTACGACTCACGTGATTGGGCCATGACAGTGATTATAGAGTCCCTCCAAAATATTTGGTGGAGCAATGTCCTCGCAGAAGAAATGGTTGGAGTCTGTGGTCAGTCTGAAGTAGCCATCAACAAGAGACACAAATGAAAGAGCCTCTTTCAGATTCTGGAAATTGGCTTCCTTTTAAAAAGAAATGAAACAGTGTCGTTAAAAACAAATACAAGGTTTTGAATAAATTGACATTGATCAGAAGTAAAACACATCTTTTACCAAGCATCTGTCGTCCTTACGAGTTACAGTGACCATCCTGCTGTCTTGTGAAGCTGGCTCTTCATTCTTTAGTTAGAAAAATATCATTCAGTTAAATGAATGAGACCGGACATTAATTGTAGTGTTATCATACCAACGCTTAAGTGTAAAACAAGTCTTTTACTAAGTATTTTGGAGTTACCGTGACAATCCTGCTATCCTGTAAAACCTGATCTTTGCTTTTTATGTTGATGTCTACGATTTCTTGAAAATCACAGAAGGTCTTCCACTCCTGAAAAATGAAGCAATTGAAAGCTTATGAGCAAATGTTTCAACAAAATCTCAATTACAAGTAAAAGATTAATCCTGTTGACACTTAAATGATAAATTAGGCTTCACCATTAATCTTCTATGCCAGCATGGTGCAGCTTTTCAAAGTGCACACAGGTATTTAAAGCTGGGGTTCATAGTTTAGAATTTTTATAGAAACTTTAACTTCCCCCAAGTGTCTCCCCTGGCTTCTACAGCAAAATGAATCATTTATATTCAATTCAGTTCAATTTATTTATATAACGCCAAATCACAACAAGAGTCATCTCAAGGCACTTCACAAAGTAAACAATCCAATACAGTATAGTTCATTAAGCCAATCAGTAAAAAAGTTTTCTATATAAGGAACCCAGCAGATTGCATCGAGTCACTGACTAGCGTCAGTGTCTTTTCAACAATCCTCATACTAAGCAAGCATGTAGCAACAGTGGAGAGGAAAACTCCCTTTTAACAGGAAGAAACCTCCAGAGGATCCTGGCTCAGTATGAGCAGCCATCCGCCATGCCTAGAGCGTTGACCACAAGAGGGAGATGTCAATGAACGAGAATGCACCTCAGTCCCCAGCAGGAAGCCAGAGGTTAGCAACCAAAACAAGTACTGACATTACCAATTCCTCGACTGCCTTCTACTTGTCAAAGAAAATTTAAACAGTTTAAAAGTCCTCCTGCCAAACTCGCTGTGATGTTTACGACAGTCAAGTAGAATTTACATTGGAGATGCTTTTAAAAGATGGAGGGAGCTTCGTGACAAGGGCTCAAAACTAATGAAGAGTTGGCAGTTTTTTTATGGACAGGTAAATACTAAGTAATTTACTGTATTTTACAGAATTGTAACCGAAATTTTATTCAAATAAAATTAATAATGTTCAGATAGTGGTGTGTTTAGCATAGGCTATTATGGCGCTAGTTTGATTGCTAACTCGACCGGCATTGAATTGATGTCAGTCTGTAAACTACAAGCTAACTGTGGAAGAGAAGGGAGGGGGAATGAAAAGGGATTTATCTTTTGTGTATTGGAGCTAAGTGATTAGCGTAGCATTCAACCTTGCGCTACACTCAAGGGGAACCAGAGGCTCCCAGACCTGAAGCCAACCACGAAGTGACAAAAATTGCAGTTCCCCCCTCATCCTCTAGGGGCAGCCACTAGAAAGAAGCAAGTTACCGTTGATTCCCATGTTAAAAATGCCATCTTCACAGCAGAAATAAACGTGTTTACAGCCTGGTTCAAAAAACATTTTAGGTTTAACAGGTCTACAGTCATGACAACTCTGAGGGGGTGATTTTATTTTCTAATTCTTCTGTATAGGTGTAATTAATGCTTGAAATTAGGAATAATTAAGTTTGATTGACAGGTAGCATGAGCCGTCAGAGCTAGCGTTCTGCTGACTTTTCAGCTGGTGTTTATTATTTAGAATGTCTTTGCTGCACAACAATATACTGTAGTTGTTGCAGCACCTTCTATTAATAGATTCCCTCTGTTACAAGTAGAATTTCTATTGAATTTTTCAATAGGATTGTGTGCATTAATGTGTTTTAATCTGGCTTTGCGGCCATATAATAGGATTGCTGCTGTTGTAATCAACGTGTTAAAATAAAATTAAATATTAAAATAAAATTCTGCCATTAATGTAAATAAAATGTTTACTGAAAACTATTTATATTTGCATGTTAGAAACCTTTATTTTACCCCTAAAGATTGCATCAGATTTGATCCAACACCTAAATTTACAATCACAACTTGTTCTTACCACGGTGCCGTCAGGACGACAGCCTCCACTGGTCTGAATCCCAGTCTCCCCAGTGACACGCACAAGAGAAATAGTTGCATTTAGGTAGGAGGAGGAACGATTCACGTGGAAGGTCTCACTATCCAGAGAAGGCTCGATGCCTGACAGTTCAATCAGGTATTTGAGTTTCAGGTTGTATTCATCCACCGGGCAGTTTCCAAGCTTCTTTAAAAAACACTTCAGGGATTTTCGGATTCGAAAACGATCCAGGAAGTTTCTTTTCTGAATGTCGAAGCGATGGGACTCAGGAAGGCAGGACTTATAGCTGGGAGAAAAAGAATGTGTTGTAAAGATAGACATAAGATAAGACACATTTTTTACAGTACACATTTTACACCGCTGTTTATGAGTTAAGATTTTAACTTTATCCAGCTGTGAATACCTGACAGTCTTGAAGAGCTCTCTTACACTCTGATGACGTTCTTTAGTCATTCTCCACAAGTCCAGCACAGCGAGGCCGAGGCATTCTTCTTGGGCGCTCAGAGGGGGAGCGATTCCTGCTTCACTGGCAACAAAGTCACTTCTCAACTAAGACCCAAAAGAAGCCAGTCGCTGTTAATAGTAATAGTAATCGTAGTAGTAAATAATTTAAAAAGTATTTTCATTTCACATATTTCTTTGTAAAAAGTCACAGTTTCAACTCCACTGAAGATTTCCATCATATGCTTTATGTGGTTTAAGCTCTAATTAATAAAGGCAGGCTCCTAACGGACACAGATTATATTCACACGTCTGGAACGCTTCTCTGTTTAGTTTCCTTGATTAAAAGTACAAGAAAAAAAGCTTTAAGATGCATAGGTAAATTGCAAAACCTAGGTGATTTGTGACAACATTTGCAAGAAATTATGTGTGGTATTGTGGTTAGGACCCCACTGTGGGTCTTGATGAGCCTGTGTAAAAATCAAATCTGATTGATTCATGAATGTTTAACCGTGGATGATTTTTTTTTTTTTACCCAAAAGCCAGCACACATAGGTGGGCCCCATATGGAATATATATGGGCAAGCCGTATGGATCCCAAAAGGGTTTCTCCGTGGTTTCCACAGTGGCCCCATGGGGGTTTGCCCAGAAAGATTTTTGCCCACATAGATTTTAACGGGCCCTACATGGGTTTTCAGAGGGTTTGACTCAAACAGCGGCCCATTAAAATCAGGATCAAACACCTGGGACCACCATGGAAACCGCGGACAAACCCTGTTGGAACCCATACGACTTGCCCATATATATTCCATATGGGGTCTGCTGGCTGATGTAAGATATAAAACAAAAAACTGTAACTCTCAGTGTGTTTATGGTTTCACGAGTAACTGATGCTGACTTTACCTGAGCAAAAAGATAATCTATAACGCTGTAGTCCAGCACTGGATTGATTCGATCTCTGGTCAAACTGTAGCGATATGAAGCTCTTGATCCTTGACCAAACCAGTGTCCGAAGAAAAATCTTAAGACAAAAAACACAATAACATTTGTTATGACTTTAAAACAACAAAATAAATACTGTTAAAAATCAACTTACCGAACTCTAAAGTGAACTTTTAGGTTTTCATCAGAGTCAAATATGTGTGACGGGGGATACCAGAACGAAAGGTCAGCAGACGCCAGACCAAACAGACTGAGGTACACTGGTAAGATTCCTGAATAACAAAGTAAAAGCATGATTTTATTACAACATAGTTGTTTAACCAGCCCTTGATAACTACAGACTCTTACCACATTCTTCTCCCGCTTTGATGCAAACATTTTCTGCAGATATTTGTCCAGATGAAATGTGGATTGTTGTTGCGTTTTTTGTTCTGGGGACGAAGTAGAGGTGCACCTGTAAACCAGGTGTGAGACTTGAGCTGGACTTCTGGCTGCCCCCCCGGTCCCTGTTCACAAGGGGGGTCGACTCCTCCTCCCTGAGATCCATGGAGAAGCCTGAGAATAAAACCGACAGCTGCATTCAGACACAACCAGGTGATTTTTCCTAATCACTTTCTCTACTGTACTTAAACCTTTTACAAAAGTTCAGACCTGATTGTTTTTATATACGGACCCAAACTGAGCTGAATAAACACTGTCTGTGCTTGTTTAGGTTAAAAAGTCACATTGAGTCATTTTATCCACTGAGACCCAACGAGAGACCAAGGAAAGTCCCGTTTACTCAGAGCAACCAAGAATCAAACTGCTAGCCACACGATGTCTCACACCACTATAATCTCTATAGCAATCACTTGCATGACTATTAGTGATGTAAGTCTTGAGGGTTTTGAAAGAACTTTGTTTTTCTGCATTACATCTTAATTTATGAATTTTAGATTTGTGCTTTTAAACCATCACAACAAAGAAGTAGAAGCACTTAAAAATATTCAAAATGTGCAGTTGTGTACGCTATCTGTGGAGTCATAATTTCATCCAATAAACAGATAACACGGATTGTGCGTGCGTGCGTGCGTGCGTGCGTGCGTGCGTGCGTGCGTGCATGCGTGCATGCATGCGTGTGCCATTCATTCTCCGTAGTGTACACTAGCTATGTTTACATGCGCCAAATTGCTCCAATCCGATTCAAATCTTGGTTAATTGGAAATCCCAAATCTCTGTTTACATGGACACTATCTGAAATGATCCGACCATGCCATGAGTATACATGCATTCAATCAGCTTAAATACGTTGAGCATGCGCAGAGTTGTCTTTCCCGGAAAAAAAAAATTGTAAACAAACGCCATCTTGTCTGCACGTCTTTTCCCTCGCATTTTATTTTCTTATTCTCTTTTAAACTGTTCCAGCGGTTTTTGATTTGGTCATTAATTCTGTGAATTCCTGCATCTTTAGATGCACTTGAATGTATAACTCTGCATTTCTAGCCATTTGGCCATCAAGACTTTCAATAATATTGAGCTCCCATAGTGCTTCCAGTAAAAAAATAGTGGCAACAGACCATTTCTGTTTACCTCCTGCCATGTTTTTGACTTGTCCTGAGCGTCTGCAAAGGCGGAAAGATGTCATGCTGAAGTTGCACACATGCACAGTGGGCATTATTTTACTCAACAATCCAAATGGGTGTGTACATGGATGTCAATCGGAATGATGATCGGACAAAACCACCTCTCTCAATTGGAATGAAATTTCATTCCGATCGGGCCGTATAGGATCAGAATATTCCGATTGACATGTTTACATGAAGAATTTTTGATCTGATAGGGCATTCATTCCAATACTTGTGCCCATGTAAACGTAGCTACTGTGAGCAGATGATTCAAAAGGATTGAACAGCATAGCAGGTGATTCAAAAGGATTGAACAGCATAGCAGGGCTCATTGTCAGTTGTTATGGGTCAAGTTAGGCACGACTCAAGCGGTATGGTGGTGTTGACGAGAAAGGGACAAAGTGACAAAACCCACAAGCTATTGGCTTTATCTGGCATTCATTGATAATCTGGATATTCCCAGCACATCCTGATAGGTGAGTGGTGCGCCAACATTTTTCTCTGTTATTTACCTCTGGTCCAAAACAGAGTTTTAGCAGCTCAGGCTAGCATTAGCAGTAGCTTTGTGTTAGCAGCTCAGGCTAGCATTAGAAGTAGCTTTGTATTAGCAGTTCAGGCTAGCATTAGCAGGAGCTTTGCGTTAGCAGCTCAGGCTAGCATTAGCAGGAGCTAAGTTAGGATTATTGTGACCACCACCAGCATTTATAAATTGATGACGCTGAAGTGGGTTGGGATATGCAGGTGTAAGCAGGTGTGGCTATAGCTTATTACGTGTTATCAGAAGCTTTTCTAGAACCATCTCCTTCGCCTTTCCAAGATGACTAACCTACATAGAAAGTAGGTCAGACACAGCTCCAATGTTTCAGTATGCTACATTTGACCACCCAAGTTGTCTTTATTCTACGACAATGTAAATGTGGCTTTACATTCTACATTCTACTTCACCTGACAATCACCTGATTAAACCAAATAAGCCATGTTTTTGGCGTTTAAGGGTGAAGTTATAGGATAAATGACAAACTTTTGCTTTTAAAGGTCAGAAGGTCCTGCTTGTATAGAATGAGGTGAATGCAATATCATACAGCGTGCTGCTAACAACCCTGAACTTTATGAATAATGTATGCAAAGGTTATAAATATATTTGTGGGGATTCCCAAAACACCTCACAACACTGCTCGGTGCTCGCCATGTTGTTCCGTCACTAATCAGGAACCATATGTTACTAAAACAGAAAAACATTGTAATCTTGTCTTATTACATTTCACATTTCCATAAAACCATTTCCATTGTTATAAAATCAATTATTATACATTTAACAACATATTTCAGTACTTTTACATGAAAACACTAAAGTTTATGAGGAAATCAGAATGAAGTTTAAATTCAAACTTGAGTAGAGATAAATTATAAACAATAAAAACTAAAATTATTCTGCCAGTACAAAAATAAACTCTTAAATTTCCCAGCACATGACAAATAAAACCAGATTTCTACACAGCTTTAGATCTAAAGTATTGTTTGATATTAAAGTCCCATGTTTGAATTGTTACCTTCAAATGCAGGCGACGCCGGTCCGGACTTTGTTAATTTGTTCCCTCAAACTTTCTTTTGTAACTTCTGCGTTTTCATTCTCAGAGTGTGTTTCTGTGTCTCTGGGTGTGTTGACAGGAAGTTCTATGTGATTTCCTGATTTTGACAAGCAGACGTAACCTGTTGAGTATCTCTGTGAAACGGTTTTTATTCTCACGGACAGAAAGCCAGTCACAAAAAAATATTAAATCCTGTCTGACATGGCTCCTGTGCAGGTTACACATTATTATTTTCTGTTTATTTAAGATCTTCATGAAATATTTCTCACCAAATTATTTATTTTACCTATAATTTTTGACTGTCATTGCAACACTTTAAGTTGTGATTTGCATTAAAAGGGTTTAGGTGGGGCTGCAGACTTTTGTCCTGCTTTATAATATTTAATAAAGGATTCGAATGTCAACACATGTCCAGGATTCTGCACAGAACAATTGAAACTTTGCAGAACCTACAAATTTGTAATATACAGCTTAAAAGAAACTCTGAGATTAGTAAACCTGTCTTCATCCAGAGCTGCTTTAAAGATGATTCTTTAAATTGAATCATGTAGAATCAGACAGATTAGAAAAAACAAATTCACTATTTTGAAGAAATGGATTCGTGTAAAATTACAGGAAAAGAAACCAGCTGACAGCTGTGGCTTCCTCTATTTAGAAACGTTTCCTGTTCTAGTTGAAAGAAAAAGCACATGCTGTGAACAAGACAAATGCTTGTTATTATTGGTGGCGTCGTCGATGATTCTGATCCAGTTTTCTGCCAACATAATCTAATCCTGTCAAGTCAACCAAGGAAACTGATGCAGATAGACCAGCAAAGTAGTAAAATGAGATTTTCTCTAGAGGAAAGCATACCAGACCATTATAAGTCCTCCCACCCCCACAAGTTTTTAGTGGTGGACTTGATGTGTGAGGTAAATAAGCCCAAGTTTCTAACAATGTAAGGGATCAAATTAGAACCTCCTCCTCATCCAGAGGGAGAAAGTTATTTAACAGCCAGGATTTTTTACTTAAAGAGGACCTAGAATGTAAACCAACATTTTCCTTGTTGTTGTTGAATAAAGACAGCTTGGGTGGTCAACAGTAGCATGCCAAAAAGTCAAAGCTGTGTGTGACCTACTTTTTATGTAAATTAGAAAACTGAAAAAGGCGAGAGAAAAACTTCTGTTCTGAGAAAGCCTTCCTTAACATGTCGTAAGGGGGAGCCACGCCTCCTCAAACCTGCATCTCTCCAGTGTCTGAGGCCTTCTGGGGAAACCAACCAATCAGCAAGCAGCTCATTATAATATTCATGTCCTGGAAGAGTGGGAGGGGCAAACAGCTCTTTTCACAGCAAGACTGGTTTAGGGGGTTTAGAATGGCCTGTATCAGGGCTCCTGGAACAGATGAAAGCCAAAATAAAATTTCTTATGCTTTTTAGAGGCTTAAAGCTCTGTTTCAGATTCTTGATTAACTGCATTCTAGCTCCTCTTTAAATAACTTATTCAGTTAGGTTGCTCATGTTTTAGATGCAGTGAGGTTGAAATTGTGCATTAGGGCTAACCAGCAGTTCCAACATGCAACATTTCGGTAAAATATAACCATTATAACCAGCCACTGCTTTTCAACATAATTTAGTTCAAACTAAAACTGAAATTAAACTAAAAAGGAGTTCAAACTAAATTATGTCGTTTACACGGCTAATAAGATTGATTAGATGTCATATTTCTGTTGTTGGGGCATCAGGAAGGTGGGATCTTCAATTCAGTTCATTAATATAGCACCAAATCACAACAAGAGTCATCTCAAGGCACTTCACAAAGTAACCATTCCAACTGAGTTCAGCTCATTATGCCAATTTGTTAAGTTTCCTATATAAGAAACTCAGCAGACTGTATCGAGTCACTGACTTGTAGTGTCAGTGACTTAGCAATTCCCACACTAAGCAAGCATGTAGCGACAGTGGAGAGGAAAACTCCCCTTTAACAGTGAAGAAACCTCCAACAGAACCTGCTCAGTATGAGCAGTCATCTGTTCCCGACCCATTGGGGGTTTGAGTAAACTTTTTTATACCACGTTTATGATTGTTTTACTTTTTTGTTGAGAAGATGTATCAAGTAGCAAACACAAAACCCTTTTTACCCCATTTTTTGTCATGAAATCAAATCTGTCATATTTTTGACATTTCTGCAGCTCGGGTCTGATTTATGTTCTTATGTGTTAAATAAATATAAATATAATAATCAACCCAACAGAACCTGAGACAGAGACAAGCCCATTTCTCATCGGGTCTATTACTGTAAACCCTTAAAACCTTAACTCACCCTCTCATCTTAAGCACCTGAGTGCTTACCTGCAAACACACAAACGTATGCAAGCACGCACGAATGTGCACGCACGCACGCACACACACACACACACACACACACAAACACGATGCAGAGGAGGTGTGGATGTGAGATTGGAGAGGACTGTCAGCACATTCCTGTTTCACTGACCGAATTAAGCTGAATGTTGGAGTTGAGGTGAGTCTTTGAAAAGTTTTATTTTAATTTCTGATTTAAAATTACTTAATTGTTCAGGAGTAGAGACAATTTTTACCATTGCAAACTTGAAAAAATAGTAAATCTGATGTACATGTATTATAAATATTTAAATAAATGATAATCTAATGAATTAATAAAACCACAACTTTGTTCTTGAAGAGTTGTTAGCATGAATTTTGTTACTGAAATGAATGGAATAGGTAACAGGAGCAGCTTTAAACAGCTATTTTAAAATGTTTATTCAAATGAATATGTTGAAATCAAGTAATTATGACTTCTCTGATTGTTTGAAGGACAAACGTTACACATCCTGAGATTAATTAACTTAAAAATTCTGTCATAGCTTTTCAAGTCTTCTGAATTTTAACAAAAAATAATAGTAAATGTTTAGTTCTGAAGATCAGAAAACAACCATTTACAGCATAGCTAGAGCTGATGTTTCATGGAGATTAAAACAGAAAATTTGATCAAATTTTCTCATAATAAAATATCCAGTCTAGTAATGTTTGCAACCTTTAAAATCCAATATTTATCTTTTTTTCCTGTCATTCATATTTAGTTTGGTATTTAGCTTTTTTCTGTTATTTGGGTTAATTTTTTACCATTCTGAAACCAAAGAATTTCACAGATATTTCCCCCTTATTTGTTCTGAATATATTAAAAATCCTTCTATGTGAATTTTTAAATCTAATTTAAACATTACTAAATGAAACTGTCTCTAATTAACTCTAAATCACTTTGACAGATCTGGACCCAACGGAAGCTTAAAGCTCATCAGAAACAGAAAATGGAGGAGCATTCGGCCACTGAGTTCTTCAGACCTGTTTTCGTACAGGCTGACTACGCCGTCTTTGCTACCATGTTGTTAGTTTCCATGGCAATAGGACTTTTCCATGCCCTGAAGAGAAAACGAAGTGACACCCCAGCAGAAGCCTTCTTCACCGGTGGTCGGAGCATGCCGGCTGTGCCTGTCGGGTTGTCGCTCTGTGCCAGTTTCATGTCAGCAGTCCAGGTTCTGGGTGTTCCCTCTGAAAGTTATCGCTTCGGCTTCAAATTCCTCTACATGTGTCTCGGACAAAGCATCAACTCCTTGCTGACTGCTTACCTGTTCTTACCTGTTTTCTTTCGACTCGGCATCACCAGCACCAATCAGGTCCCATATTGCTTCATTAACATGCTTCTAAGGTGCTAATATAGCATGTGATTATGATAAATGTTTTAATTTTACCTCATTCCAGTATAGAAATAAGGCCAGAGTTGTTCTGAAAGATTAAATTCCTCAGTGGCTCATCAAACACAGCAAATATAGAAGGTGTAGAAAGATGAGGGACGTTTGCAGAGAAGCTCTATGATGTTATGACTCCAACCATCTGCCTGTCACAGTATCTGAAGATGAGATTTGGCAAAGGGATGCAGCTGTTGGGAAGTCTCCAGTTTCTCCTTGCAACGGTACGATTGGCATTTGTTCATCAAAGTTCAAAGACTTTACTGTTTCTGAAGAAAATATTAAACTTGGCAAGTTGTAATGCTTATATCTGGATGGTTTCAGATGCTTGTTTGTGATTTGCTTGTGTTTTTATTTTCTCAGCTGCTTTACACGGGGATTGTCCTCTACGCACCAGCCTTGATCCTCAAACAAGGTATGAGAATGGGACCTAGCTGTGCAAGAAGATTATTAATGACATGAGTCAGTGATCATGGGACACTGGACCAGCTCTATACCCTTAGCAGGGTCCTGGAGGGTGAATAGGAGTTTGCCCAACTGATCTACTTGTGTTTTGTGGACTTGAAGACCATGTCCCTCGGAGAGTTCTGTGCAAGGTACTCCAGGGGTATGGGGTACCAGACCCTTTGATACGGGAACTTATGTCCCTGTACAATCAGTGTCAGAGCTTGGTCCGCGTTGCCGGCAGTAAGTCTGGCTCGTTTCCAGTGAGAGTTGAACTCTGCCAAGGCTGCCCTTTGTCACCGATTCTGTTCATAACATTTATGGACAGGATTTCTAGTGTCTGGGCTCTCCCTTAGAAGAAGCTCTGTCATCCGGGAGGGACTCAGAGTAGCTCCGCTGCTCCTCCACATCATAAAGAGCAATTTGAGGTGGCTTGGGCATCTGGCTAGGATGCCTCCTGGACGCCTCCCTGGTGAGGTGTTCTGGGTAAGTCCAACCGGGAGGAGACCTAAAGGATAACCCAGGACACACTTGAGGGTGATGGTGGCAGAGGAGTTAAGTGGTCGCCTTGCAATCGGAAGGTCGCAGGTTTGTGACCCGCTCAGTCTGCCGCTGTCATTGTGTCCTTGGGCAAGACACTTAACCCGCCTTGCCTGCTGGTGGTGGTCGGAGGGACCAGTGGCGCCAGTGTACGGCAGGCCCCGCCTCTGTCAGTGTAGCTACAAGGTAGCTCATCCCCACCAGCATGTGAATGTGTGTGTGAATGAGTGGATGACTGATTGTGTTGCGAAGTGCCTTGGGGGGTTGTAGAACCCTAAGAAGGCGCTATACAAATACAGGCCATTTACCATTTACCATTTTTCTCGTCTGGCCTGGGAACGCCTTGGGATTCCTCCGGAGGAGCTGGCTGGGGAGAGGGAAGCCTGAGCCTCTCTGCTTAGGCTACTGCCAGGTTTTAACAATGTTGGATAAAACTTATTACTTATTTACTTATTTGCAACCTAGAGCCACTATTCAGATTGTCCTGGATTTTGTTAAAATCTGTTTGATTAAATAAGAATTCTGTCAATATAAAAAGAAATCTTTTTACTTCTGCAGCCACTGGACTGAATATGTGGATGTCTCTGTTTTCAACTGGGATCATTTGCACAGTGTACACCACACTGGTGAGAACATAGTCATAATCATCTGATATAACCAGAATGGGATGTTGGAAATTGATAATCAAAAAGAGGCACAAAGACCAAGACCTAAAGCTCATGAAAACTCATAGAAAAGACATTTGATTTTGGTTGAATATTTTTGATCACACCAAAACGAATGCATAATTTTTAACATGATAAATCATAATAAAAGGGGAAATTGTGACCACAACGATATTCTGATTCTCTTACTTTGTGTGTTTTTGTTTTTCAACAGGGAGGCATTAAAGCCGTGATCTGGACTGATGTGTTCCAGATTGTCATTATGTTGGCAGGCTTCATGGCTATTTATATCCATGGCACAATTCTGGTTGGTGGTCCTGCACAAGTGCTGAAGATCGCTTACAATGGATCACGCATAAATTTTCATGAGTAAATTAATTTTCCACACATTTAATGAGGTTTACACTGATCTGAATGATTCATTCATTAAACACTAAAGGCTTTCTGCAGATTTTATTGAAGAGTTTGCATTTTCTCCACATGCATGTGTGGGTTTTCTCTGGGTGCTCTTGGGTTTACTCCCACACACCAAAATCATGCATATTATGGTAATTGACCTCACTGTAAATTGCAATATTCTCCATTTTAAGTTGCATTGGATAAATGCTCTGCCAAATAACACTTAAACAATTAATTTATACTTATAAAAACTGTTATTCTATCTTTAATGTGTGTTGTAGATACACATTAACAGATGTATTTGATGTTTCCCCGCAGTTTTGACCTTGATCCGCAGAAACGTTACACTTTTTGGAGCCTTTCTGTTGGCGGTTCATTGGTCTGGTTGTCCATGTACGGTGTAAACCAAGCACAGGTTCAGCGCTACATCTCCTGTCGAACAGAGCGAGAGGCCCAGTTGTGAGTGTTGACTTGTTTATATATAGAGTGCAATTAGAATGGGGCCAAGGACACATACTTGAGGTACACCACAACACAGCAGCGCCATTGAGGATAAATAACAAATCTGTTTGAACATCTAATAGGTAATGCTAAAACTAGTGACTCTGCATACACTGTTAAAAATGTTATACAACATTTTGTTTTGTTTTAACATTTTGTATGGCTGGCTCCAACATCATGCGTCACAGCAACAATATGTTATAAAACTTGATGGATTTATGGATATTATGTGACACTTTTTTTCCATATTTTTCCATATTTTTTTGTTCTTATCTTGTACACAGAGTAGCAAAGTTTTGTTTTTTTTTACCTTGTTTGCTGACAGTTTTGGCGTTCCACAGTCGCCATCTTCAGAGCTTCAAGCTGTGTACAAGATAAGAACAAAAAAACATGGAATTAGAAGAAAAACACAGAAAGAACTTAACAAAGAGTTCAAAAACTGTTTAATTCAATAGTAAAGCATCCCACTTTAATTCTGTATAAGAACACCTACTTCCATGTTTGGTTTGTTAACCAATGGCCCATTCACAATGTCCTGTAAACCAGTATATCATCAGTAAATTGGTTTAATTTCAATGAATTCTAGAAATAAATCTAATTTACTTTCATGTTTTTTTCCAGGGCTCTATTTGTAAATCAAGTGGGTTTGTGCTTCATTGTGAGCAGTGCAGCAACCTGCGGCATTGTTATGTTTGCATTTTACAACTACTGTGATCCGCTGAAGTCTGGGATGATTTCTGCACCTGATATGGTACACAGAGTTCTCTGGACAAGGACACATGAACTGATTTTTATGTTCTTACACTGACTCTTGATAGTTTTGAGTAATTTTTGAGTGCCAAATCTATAGATGCTTTACTTATTGGTGTTCCAGTCATTTGTTCTTAGACGATCTTATATGTTTAAATAATGTAATGTTCAGACTGAGGAAAATTCTCAGTAGGTTTCTTTTCCATGTTTATCCATCACTTTAGGTTAGCATATGAGCTATGATGTGGCTAATCTAAAATGTTTTTGTAATTGTGATTATCTACATTTTTCTTTTACATTTATTTCTGATGAAGTACATGCCGTTCTTCGTGATGGACATTTTCCGAAACCATCCAGGTTTTCCAGGTCTTTTCATCGCCTGTGCATTTAGTGGAACTTTGAGGTATTTTCACTTCATTTTAGTTTCCATTAATCTAACATTAGTCAAACGTTTCCACAATACAGGAAGCAAGTGGTGAACATTGATTCAAACATGGACCATTAATATAACGTAACATCAAGCCTTTCATATTTTACCCAAGTGCTTAAATTTTTTGCATCTTAGTGTGTGAGTGTGGTTAGTAGATCAGGTCTTAATCTAGCAGCAAACAGGAAAAATATGCTAAGGTTTCCTGTCACTTATCAGATTTCTGACTTCCTTTATGTTGAAACCTACAGAAACCTTTCCTTATAGTTGCATGGCTCCATGTTTCTTTTATATAATCCTTAATTTGTTTGTCTCTGATTAGCGAGAACAATTTGGTTCATAGTTTTATGTAACACTGGAATATGTTTGTGCAGCTGAGCTCCAGATGTGAGACCGCTGGTGATTATTTGCTATTTTTAACAGCACGGTTTCCACGAGTATCAATGCCATGGCTGCAGTGACCTTGGAGGATGTGCTGCGACCCCATCTGCTCCACATGACGCAGAAGAAACTGATCCTTGTTTCCAAAGGACTCTGTAGGTTTTTCATGCTGTGTTTCCACTCAACCCCTTCAAGTGTCTTTGCTCTACCAGTTTACGTATTAGGCCATCAGTTGTTTTCCACACAACTCTGCTTAGAGTAACTACATTGAAATTGCGTTTTTAAATAAAGCCAGAGTCTTTGACCTTTGAATGACACCTCACTCAAATCTGTAGGTTTTATATCTTCACTGTCTGCAAATGTCAAAATCCATAAAAATGTTTGAATTAAGGCCAGATTAATAAATGAGTTTGAGTTTTATCACTCTTCCAGAATGCTTCTAGCTTTTCTCTCGGGTTAGCATGCAGCATTTTTATCTATCCTGTGTTGTTTTTCTGTAAAATGGCCCATGCTTTTGAATGCATCATTGAGATATTTTTTAATAGAAGGATCTATTTAATACGTGCTCTTATGCTTTCTCTAAGCAATCCTGTATGGAGTCGGCTGTATCACTGTGGCTGTTTTGTCTTCCTTCCTGAGCTGGGGAGTTCTTCAGGTAAACAGACTTTTAATCTTAAACTGATGAAAACAAATACATTCAAGTATTCTTACTGTAGATTAGCCTTGCAAGCCATCCTGTATATGTGAAAATTATATTCTGGCCACAATCCATTGATGGATTTCAGTCTTGGGGCGGGATCTACAGTTGTCTTTCAAACTGTCTCTGCATGCTATTGGACAACAAACAACGTAACGTATTCACCCCTACGGATGTTAGTCAGTGGGGCAGTCCATCATACATCGTCAAAGAAGACACAAATACATCCTTTTTCTAAATAAACTTAAGTACCTCTATCTAGAACCCATTCCCAGAACGCCATTCTCAGATCCAGATTAAAGAGCAGAGGTGAATGTGCCTTTACTTTTGCTGCCTCTAACCTCTGGAACAATCTACTCTCCGCAGCAGATCATCTGAGGACCTCAGTCATTAAAAAATCTCTTAAAGACCCATTTGTACTCTCTGGGATTTGACCCCAGTTAGATGGATATCTTGACCCTCCCAGTACCTCC
The DNA here is from genome assembly GCA_006937985.1 of Aphyosemion australe. Lineage (NCBI taxonomy): Eukaryota > Metazoa > Chordata > Actinopteri > Cyprinodontiformes > Nothobranchiidae > Aphyosemion > Aphyosemion australe. The sequence goes on along the minus strand of SSNS01000148.1, from coordinate 776,024 downwards.
TTCGAGTCCTTGTGTATTGTTTTGTATGAAATGTATAATAACTTGTTGTAGTGCTGCTGTAAAGCACTTTGGGGCAACCTTGGTTGCAATAAAAGTGCCATAGATTAAACTGACATTGGCAATGGAAAAGGTCTTATATTGTAGAAGAACGTTTTGATGATTCTCTTGATTTTGTTTTTTCGTCTTTCTTCAGGGTTCCTTCACTGTCATGGGTGTAGTCAGTGGGCCATTACTGGGCGTTTTCATTCTGGGAATGTTTATCCCTGCTACAAACAGGCTGGTGAGTCACTGGTAACTCAGTTATCTCCAAAAATGAAGAACTTTTATTTTTTCTGACTTGTATTTTAACTTGAAATGCTTATCTTCTTCCTGTACACAAAATGAAGATTAACAGATTATTGCAACTTTTTTGTTCGTTTTTGCTCTAGGGGGCATTCTCGGGGATATTAGTGGGCTTCTGTGTGTCTCTGTGGCTGGCTGTGGGTTCAACTCTTTACCCACCCAGTGAGGAAACAATGGGTGTTTTGCCGAGCTTCACCGGAAGCTGCAGCCTGGCTAACACCACGATGAACAACGACTCTAACCAAGAACAAAAATCCATCTCAACCCCTCTACATCCCAATGACAAGCGGTCAGTCAGATCAATCGTCTACATCTACACTCATTTAAGCAGCTAATGCAGGAATTAGGGATAGAAGACTATTGTCACGTTTGGCCTACATGTGAAACTCAGAGTAACTGATCATATTTCAGAAATAACATTGATTAAAAATGATTTCTCAGTGAACTTGGTCTTTAAATAATGCACAAATGGTTCAAATAATACACTTTTTCTTTTGATATTCATATTTTTTTTATCTTTCACCATCTCCCAAACAAAAAATAAACTAGTGGGATTTTTAGCTTCTACTCCACATCCTACCTCTACTTTGGAGCCATGGCCACCAGTTCAGTTGTACTGGTTGGAGTGGTAGTGAGCTATGCAACAGGTAAAAAATACTGTCAAAAAACGTGTCACTATAATGCTGCAAAAAATGAAATCATGTTTCTTCGTAATGCAGGACCGACAGAGAGGAGTCAGATTAAAGAGGGTTTACTGTGGTGGGACCTGAATAAAAAGAAAGAGGAGATCCCATCACAACTCAGAGTGGGTGGTTCTGTTTTTCTTCAAATTTTGGACTTTTGACTTCTGGTAACATTTTTATAAGTTTTGTTAACTAAAACATGATGTAATAATAATCTAGGCATCTTGTGACACATTGAAATTTTATAATGTTGTCTCGTGAGTGCAACTTTTCATGAATGAATTTGTGTTTATCTCAAGACCGGTACAATGCCCGAGCTGGTTCCTTGTTTTACACACAATGCATGCTGGGATAAACTTCAAATGCCTGCGGATCTGACAAGGAATGACCAGGTAAATAAAACAAATGCACCAATAATCCTCTTCATAACAACTTACTGATAATGAGACATATTTGTATTATTCAACATTCGTTCGTTATCATCCACCTATCCGGGTCATGGAGAGAACTGCACTCTCCCCAGCAACCTCCAGTTGTAACAGTGAGACCCCAAGAGGTTCCCTGCCAGTCTGGAGATATAATCCCTCCAACGTGTCCTGGGTTGACTCAGGAGCCTTCAACCAACAGGATATACCTAAAACACCTCCCCAGGAGGTATTCCGACCAAATGCCTGAACCATCTCAAGTGGTTCTTCTACACGTGGAGGAGTGGCTCTACTCCAAGCCTCCCCCAAGATCCCACCCCATGACTGAGCTCTGTCTATGGGTCATGGCCAGAATATATATTCACATATATAGAATGGCTAGGCTAGGGATTTACACCAAATTTGTGTTATTTTCCAACCAGATTTCTTGTCTTCCTCTCAGGACAGAATGCCAGAAAAACCTCAGGCGATTCCTTTGATGAACCTGAACAAAGAAGAAGTGTTCTAAAAATGATGACAAGAGTCTATTAACAACATTTCATCAACATGTGCATCTCTTGTTCTCCTTAATAGTTTAACTTTGTAGCTTTGAAGCATTCCACATTCTGTTGCTTCAAAATCAGCCTGCACCACATTTGAGAGTTACTGATGGTTTTATTACAGTTTCACACACTTTCATCAGATATTTTGAGGTGTGATGAAAAATTCTTTCATGTAATCCTGCTATGTGCCATTTCCCTGGAACAAAGCACACCTGCATCATGCCAACAGTTGCATGAAAGGGAACTGGTAAAATATGCTGTTGAACAAGAATTCATCTCTTATTTTGTGCAACAAAGTCAAAATTATGTTTGTTTTTAGTCAAAGGGATTTTCCATTCAACAGAAAGTGTGACTCAGCTTTTGTGCAGCAGGTTGTGTTGTTGTGATGCTGGAATCCTGTTAAACACAGGAGATTTATCATGTGGACAGGAGGAGTTTATGACTAAAGAATGCAAAGTATTTTTTTAAGATTGGTATGTTTTTTTGTATTTTAAGGTTTTGTAATTGATCTTTTACATGGACAAAAACACAATTTAAAAAAATCCAAATTAAGTTCATGCTCAGTAACAAACACAAAGATCTGTAATTCAAGGGGAACTACTATCACATCTTTATGCATGTAATTGCAGACTAAGTAGGATGTTTGTTTATATTATGTTGTATTTCAGCATTTACTGCCACTCTAGTTGTCAGTCATTGCCACCTTGTAGATGCAACACTAATAAATACACTTTATGGTTTCTAAAATGGACATTCTTGGTCTTCAATAATTACTAATTTGATATATGGGTAAACTTAGTGAAAAATAAAACAATCTGCAAAAATGTATTTTATGTAGTCTTTTTTAAATGATATATATTAAGAATGACTTGTTAGCTGATTAAGTTTTTGTGGACAAAACCAACAAATTTCTGTCCTCCTACTGCCTGATTAAAATACCTTTTTTAAGAAAAAGTAGGCTAATTTCTTCCCTCCATTCCTCTAAATAGCCATAAAATAAAAATAAATTTAAAAGCTCATCTTAGAACTGTTTTGTGGTTTACTTTTAGGTTGATGCTGACACCTGGTGATAGAAACTCATGAATGCAGCTCCATTAAGGCTGAATAAGAACAAAGAACTTTTTAACACATTGTTTATGTTTATTGCATTTTTCTCCTCATTCAAGCATTCTGGGTAAACACAACATTCCCAAGCACTCTCATCTCTGGTGGTGAAACTAATGACAGTTCTGTCTATAATGGAGACAGATTGTGCTTCCGTGCACGTTGGTCCTGAATCGTGGCTCCAGCTCCAGTCAGCCCGGACGCTTCACCACTCATCCGCGGCCCTGTTCGAGTCCTCGTCGGCTACGGCGCAGTCCAGCCGCTGAACCCCGGGCAGCGCCAAGTCCCGCTCGTTTAGTTTTTCCAGAAACGATGAAAGCAGTCGTTTGTTTAAATGGTCCGTCAGCGTCCTTTCTTCTTCGACTCGCTGCTTGGCCGTGTTTGTCGCCGGATCCACCTCCACCACGTCCTCCGCCTCCGTGTCAGCCGCGTTTAGCTGCAGCGGGGCCGACCTGTGATTCAAGGACGAGCCGTTCAACTGCTCACTTTGCCCGGACTGCTGCTCCGTCCAGCTCCCCGAGTCTTCTCTGGATTCCCTCTCCATTTGTGATATTAATGTAGTATGCAGGGCGGCATTTTCCAGCTCTTTCAGGCGTTTGCTGTGCAGGCCGCAGGCAGAAGGTTCATTGCTAGTAGAGCTGCTGTTGTTGTAAAGGGGCTCACCAGTTTGCTCCATCATGCTCTGCGTCAGTAGAACAACCCATAGTTTCAAAAGTGGCGAAGCACATTTACTAGTGGCGCCGCCCTGTGGATATTAATGGGACTGCAACTGCATGAACTAGTCAGAAATGTCAGAAAGGACTATATTTATTATAAAAATGTAAGTATAATACGTCAGTTTTAACTTATTTGGACCTTAGTATTGTGTTTTGTAAACCTATCTGTATTTTTACCATTTAAAAACAGATGTATTTATACAAATGCAAGCCAACATTTTAAACATGGAATACATGATAGGAATGATACAAGATTTGTTTCAGTACACGTTTTAGAATATTTGACAATTTTGTGTATTAGTGTTTAACCCAACCCAGTGAGCACACTTATGTGGTTGAGACATTTTATTCATGTCAAAAGGGAGGTATGACATCTCATTAGGAGCAGATGTTCATTGAGAATATTTTTTTCAAACTCTGTGATTTATTTTGAATGAATGTAAAGGGGCTGTAGTAACCGCGTTTGGCCGCCAGAGGGCGCAAAATCTATACTCAAAAGACAAACTACAGGATTGAGTTCTTGTTTCCATCCAGTTGACCTAAATAATACATTCAAATCCCTCATATACAGACTATGTGGTCATGAATCGAATCATATGACTGATTACAAGTAATTAAATGAAAAGTTTATTTAGACAAAAACAAACAGTAAAAAAAAAGAACTGTTTCTATTTTGTTACTGGTTGTACGTTTTATTTTGAGTAGTTTATACATTCATTGTGAAATCCAAATAAATTATTGTTTTTCTTGTTTAAAAACAAAAGTGTGTACCCTTCAATAAATATCAGCATCTGTATGAATGTCTGTATGTGCTTATTAAATGTAGTTGGGTATTTATTTGTCTTGAATTAATAGTTTTATATCTGACATGTTTGATTAGAAATTACAAACTCATGCTGGTTAATTTCTGTAACTATTTATTTTATATTATCTTTTAATAACTTAATTTATTCATTTGGGGCCCCTATTGTTCCTTCTTTATCTGCTCCCTCTCCAGCACATCCTAAGCTTTTTTAAAGGAATATCCTACCATCTTTACACAAATGACATTCAACTGTACATCTCCTTTAAGCCCCATGAGATGTCTAAGCTGCAGCTGTTGCACACTCGCTTAGACTGTATTAAAAACTGGATGGCTGGGAACTTTGTACAGCTGAATGATGACAAGCCTGAGATCCTCATCTGTGCCCCAGACAAGCTCATTCCCAAAGTCAGAGGCTCTCTTGGTCAGCTTGCTTCTCACACCAAACCCTCTGTCAGAAATCTTGGTGTGATCTTTGACTCAGCTTTCACTCTGGATTCTAATGTCAGTTTTCTTGTTTACTCTTCCTTTTTTAATCTCAGGAACATTGCTCAGCTGAGTCCCATTCTGTCACTTGAATATCTTAACTTGAAATGTTATCCACACTTTCATCTCTTCACACTTAAGCTGCTGCAACTCGCTTTTCACATGTCTGAGCAAACGCTCCCTAAACCATTTACAGGTGGTTCGTTCTTGGCTTCTGAGCAAGTCCTCTAAACACACGCCCACGTCACCCCAATGCTTTTCCAGCTTAACTAGCTGCCAGTGGACTCATTGGTCTCCTTTAAAAATCAGCAGAAAACTCATCTGTTCAGGCTGGCTTTTGTGAACTCCTGTGCATCCTCTTATTCCTTGTTAGCTTTTCTTCATGCTAGTGTTTCTGTCATTTCTTTGTTTTTCCTATGTTTTCTTTTGTTATAATTTTTTATCTCTTTTTTAACCTTATTTTTTTCCTATCTTTTAATATTAACTTTTTTTAATCATTTAAAAAAGATATTGTACTTGTGGAGCACCTTGTGCTTTTTATCTAGAGAGGTGCTATGATTAAAAAAAAGTCATCCTCTTCTTAATTTGGAAATACTATTTTGACTTCTTTTCAACATTTCAATTTTAACCTGGACACCACTTCCTTGTTTTTGTCAGTATTTTGTTCAGTGTGGCACTAATGTTTCTTGGTACAGCCCGGCATCACCTGCAGTTCAGGTCTTAAGCCGTTTTCAGCATTTAGCATTCAAACGTTTCTGCTGGAAATAGGAGTTTCATGCATAGACCAAAGACTGTATATATAAGAGGCATAGACATTCTTTTACTGATAACAGATAACATCGTTCCAAATATTGTCTTTGCTTTTTACCCTTTGCTGCAGACTCACTTTTCTAGAAAGCACAGATTAATCAGTTTAATTGTAAACTGCATACAGAGCTACCTCAAAACTTAAAGAAGTAGAGCGTTTAAATAGTTTCAAAAGCTTTTTTCTTCTTCCGATCGAAATATCGGTGTTTGATTAAACAGGACCTTGATCGTTGCTTTCAAGTGTCTTCAGTTGTGACGGATTCTACAAACTAAGATTTCTGCGTAAGTAATATAATAGCAATTAGGGTTAGCATACATTCAATTTTAATTTATTAAAACATATATGATAAAATCGAGTGAATATTTTATAGTTTGTATGATTTCTTTCATGTATCTCAGCAGTACACGAGAATATAGTAAGACACCCTGGAAGGTTTTGGGAGTTACGGGAGTACACGAAGGCAGCATTACAGAGTCAACCATTAAATAAAAATTGTAAGTCGAAAACAGAAGTAGTATAAAAGTAAATTGGATTTTCTACACCGAGGTTGTCTTTTATTTTTTTTAATCGGTAGATTTAGAAGTGATTTTTTATTAATAGAATGAATAAAATAAAGTTGAAGTTTCAGAGAGGGTTCAAATTCCCAACCACGTCAACATCGGTCGTGGCACCCAAAGGAACATTTCTCTGGACAAAAAACACCGAAAACGATTTAAAGACCCGGTGAGACCTTCCACCGTTACTGTTGTATTCTTTGTTTCAGTGTTATACGTTTTATTAGAGTAGCTTCAGGATCAGTCAAACTTAGCTAGGCTGTGTAGTTAGCTTCAAGCTAGTTGATTTGCTACATTTAAATAAACTGATCCGCTTAACTGTGAAATTAATATTTTGTCTTTCTTTCTTAAACGCTGCCGTTTGTTTTCAGTTCTTTGATCACACCTATCACTGACACAGGGGGATTGAACTAGACTAGAGTAAATGCTGAGTTCCTGTGTTAGCAAATTAGCTTGGACATAACTGAGGTATAACTTTAAAGAGAAATCTTGATGTTCTTTGCTTTGTTCTTTGCAGCCCATGGTCTTATAAATGACTGATCTTTGTTATTTAAGAAATGCATACTATGTATTTTCTGTATGACTTAATTAGTCTGTTTTAAATTGGCCTAATTCATAAACTATCAACAATTGATCCCTATTTCTTACACTGAAGGATGAATTAAAGTGCATCAACCGCATCAGAAACATATTCTTAATATCAGCAGCAGTATTTGTGTTGCTCATCATGTTGTTTTTGAATGTTTTAAATGTGCACTAGGAAGTGAATTGATGCACGTTGATAGATTTAGAATTAGATGTTTCACTGAGGCAGAATGTTTATTTTGTCTCTGATGGTTCTGTTGTGTGTTGAATTCAGTGTTGAATGTGGAAGTTTCTGTCTTGAGTACCATAGAAAATTAAGAAAGAAGAGATAACGGTTGTGTTAGAGGCATGCGTGCAGTCGTGTCACAAAATCTAATAATGGTATTTGTATTTTTGCTGTACATCTTATTTCCAGATAATTCTGCTTCACTGGAATCTCAGCAAGAGCCCTATATGTCTGTTTTCCTTTGACACAAAATGGACTCAGACTGCTTCATCGTTGATCAGTCTTCTTCTGCAAATTCAGATGGCCCACTTCCTGATTCAGACTTTGTTAAAGACGCTATAGAAGATGAAGGAAGTGAGACTGTGGCAGCTCCGCCACCATCAAAGGCAGAAGATCTTGATTCCTTCAGTCTAATTGAGCCTCCTCCACTGGACTGGAGGTCTGACTCCTCTAGTGAAGCTGGTTCTGCAAATGATCTGGATGATTCCAGCATGCCTCCATCTGCTGACACCCTGACCCCGCTGGGAGAGTCAGTAATGCTGCCTTCACCTCTTAGTGACACATTGATTCCAGCTGACACAAACCAGCATGTGCTTCTTAAAAATAAAACAGAGCCAGTTCAGGATTTAAAAGTGAAGTTGGAAAAGGAGGATGGAGCAGTTAAAGAGGTGAGTGCCGAGGGCCTATGGGATGAAGAGTACCCGGAAGAGTATACATTTAGGGATGTTGAACGGAAAGAAGTTGAGGATTCATGTGGGAGGCCAGGTGATGAAGATCATAGCCATATTCACACTTTACTCACCCAGCTTCAGCTAATGGAGAAAGAATCCCATTCCTGTCAAAGGACATCCTCGTACAGTCGCTGCTCCAGGCTGTCAGAGCACCATCCTCCTGCTCTGTCTCCATTAACAAACAACGCAACTGAAACCACAGGTCTGCTGTTCTCTGAAATCCACCAGAGTGATGTACTGGGACTTCTGCAGTGTACCGAGATCAGCTGTACTCCCCAGCCCTCCTGTCTGCCTCACAGAGGCCAGGTGGATGCTGTGGTGTCAGTTTCCTATGATCAGGAGGATGCTCAGAGGTTTTGGGGGTGTGATGCAAATGATCAGCGACACCGGGGCTACTCCATCACCTCTTTGCCTGATGACGAGTATCCTGAGCCAGTATGGATGAAGCTGGGGGAGGAGCCACCAGAGGAAGATGCTGCAGCAGAAGGCACACAGGTCAGTGCCAAAAGAGCTAAAATGCTTTATTTCTAACTATTATGGTTAAAAACACAAATTCGAGTTTAATTCGAGGAAAAAGTGTTTTTCATTTGGACCAATATAAGTAATTCATTATAATTATTTGCCAAGTAAACACAATTTATTTATGTCCTTAAATCTTTATCGAAGTATTTTTGAAAATATTAACTTAAAGGTTATTTAATTGTTCACCATAGTGTTTGTATCACACACACGATTGAGTCTAGGCTTTAATTTTCCTATTTTGATGTTCATTATATCATTTAAGAGTGCTGATGACCAACCGTCATATAAAGATGGTGAGTTACTAAAGTTTGTTGCACTTTCAAGACAAAAAAATGAATTAAAAACCACTTTTTTACAGTTGTTGACATGATTATACGTTATTATTATTCAGTGCCTGGGCCTTGTGACCCTGAAGACCTGCTGGATGGAGTGATATTTGGTGCTAAGTATCTGGGCTCCACTCAGCTCAAATCGGACAGGAATCCTTCGACAAACGCTCGCATGACCCAGGCTCAGGAGGCTGTTGACCGCATTAAGGTACATTTCCCAAACAGATGTACCAAATCCTTTGGCTCATTGTATAGCACTGTCAGAAACAAAGACACATTGGAGCAACAGACCAAATTTTAATCAGATTTTTAAATCTAAACAGCTTTAGAGTCTCAATGGTGTGGTTCCTGTAGACAGCTGTATTCATGTTATTCTATAACGACATGCACAGACTGGGATGTGGACCTGAATTTAAAACCACACATGCTTTTGTTGTATTAAATTCTATATTTTAATGTTAAGCAGCTCGGTTTTATGTCATTAGAAATGACTTGGGAGCATTTTTCTTAGGCTCCAGAGGGAGAGTCTCAGCCGATGACAGAAGTGGATCTGTTCATCTCCACTCAACGAATCAAAGTCCTCAATGCAGACACACAGGTACTCTTAAGTCTTTATTTATTATTATAGCAATAAAAATTAGACTTCCAGAAATACACTCGCCAGTCATTTTATTAGGTACACCTTTCTGTTACTGGGTTGGACCCATTTTTGCCTTCGGAAGTGTTTTTAATTCTTTGTGTCATTGATTCGACAAGGTGTTGGACAGTTTCTGCTGCTGTAGTCCGTCTACTTCATGGTTTGATGAGTTGTGTGCTTGGAAATGGTGTTCTGCCCATTCTCCTCCAACATCAATGAGGCCTTTTTGTCGACACAATTGTTGAAAAATTTCACATCAGCTATTTTTGACAGACCAGTTTATCTGGCAAGCCAAGGCAGCTTTATTTATGTAGCAAATTTCAATCACGGAGGCAATTCAATGTGCTTTACAGAGCAGGAGCAACAGAAACATTAATCAAAATACACAAGGAAATTATTCAAACAATTAGATAAAAGACATAGTCAAAAGTTTAGCAGTAAACAGTGCAGACAGAGCAGCATTAGAAACATTCAATCATAGGCTAATGAATACATGAGAGTTTTTAATTTAAAGGTTACTAGAGTTGGGGCCTGTTTGAGGTCATAAGGAAGCTGATTCCATCTATGTGCTGCATAATGACTAAAAGCAGCTTCACCCTGTTTGGTTCTGACCTGAGGTTCTACCAGCTGACTGCTGTCTAGGGATTTGAGAGCCCTGCTAGGTGTATATACTGGAAGGAGATCCAACATGTACTTAGGCCCCATACCATTGAGTGAGTTATAGACTAGTAGAAGCACTTTAAATCAATTCTGTAGTTTACTGGTAACCAGTGCAGAGTTTTTAGAACAGTGGTGATGTGCTTAGTTCTCTTAGTTCTCGTTAGGACCCTAGCAGCAGCATTCTGAATAAGCTGCAGTTGTTTTACGGCTGTTTCTGGCACCAAATAACAACCACGTCTTGTTAAAGTCACATTCTGATGCTTGGTTTGATCTTCAGCACATCCAGATGCCTAAATGCACTGAGTTGCTGCTGCCATGTGATTGGTTGATTAGTATTTCTTATTAACAAGTGATCAAACGGGTGTACCTAATCAAGTGACCAGTGAGTTTAAGTCAGTTTCTGCTGATTTTAGGCGTATAACATGGAATTATTGACTTCATCAGTCTTAAAAAAGTCATCTCTTTTAGCAGCTAAATGTTTATTTGGTTAGAGGGTGACTGGTGTAAAAGAGAAAAGTTTTTTCAGCTTAGAAAATCAAAAATGAAATATAATGTATGTATAAATATAATGCATTTCTTTGTATAGTTTGTAGTAAAATCACTTAATAAAAGAAAAATAAATACACAGTTTACTGGACCTTATTATTCATATGTGAAGTTTAATGTCTTCAGATGTTTTCACACCAAACATGACTTTAACTGGGTCATTTTCTGTTTCCACTCAGGAAGCCATGATGGATCATGCTCTGCAGACAATCTCTTACATAGCGGACATTGGCAACATCGTGGTCCTGATGGCACGAAGAAAACTAAAAGGGCAGGATGGTGGTTCTGCCTCCAGCGCGTCCTCTTCATCAGCCTCTGTGTGTCAGAAGAAGTGTTTAATGATCTGCCATGTCTTCTCCTCTGATGATGTGAGTCAGTGGGTCGAAGGGTTTTACCCCCTAAAGGTTTTATATGTTTTCTCTTCCTTGTTTTTAATCCTGGATTCCAACAGCTGCTGTGAGTCAGAACGGTTCTGTTGTTTGACATAACTAGTGAATATTTTAGTGACTCCTGTTCTATCCAACGTAGCACTTCATCTCAAATGACCTGTTTTCCTTTGGACAACAGTTTCAGCTTCAGCCTGGTTTACTTCCATTCCAGCAGACCGCCGCAGAGTTCTCCTGAGAATAAAAGGGTCTGCCGGTTGTGCCAGTTTCCTACAATTGGCAACACAGAATAGTAACTAATTAGCTGTGGGTTGCTGAAGGCTATAAAACCACTTCTAATGATTGTTGGCGGTCTATTTTTGAACATAAAACAGTTCTTTTGATTAAAACAATGCTTGAGAAAGCACTTTTTTATTTTCAATTTTTAGTCCATATCCTTTTTGTGGCTTTTATTTAAAAGAAAAGAACAAATTGGAATCAAATCAGTCTGTTTTCATTTAGAGTTCAATGTTTTTTTTCCCACATATCTTGCATTTTTCCTGTAATCATTGTCATTTCTAACTGCATTTCTCCTCCTGGGATCTGATCTTATGTGTTAACAGTTGGGTGGTCTAATTCAGTTAAAACAAGATTATTAGAGTTTTCAACTATTCTCATGTTGGTGGATCAACTTTAAACCATCTCCTTGAAATTACCTTTCAATTGGCTGCCCAAAGATTTTTAACAGAGACATGTCCTCTCTTTATAGTGTTTCCTGTGAAGTAGCCAAAGTAAAACACATGATTTGGGGAAATAATTGCCCAAGTTTCTGACAATGGCCACATCAACAGTGTTTTTCTGTTTTGGTAGATTTTTGCCTTCTACATTGTTGATATCCTGTCTGTACTGTTTTGCCGAAGCAAAGAAATAGATTTACTTTTAATTGATCAAATGAAAATAATGTACAACATAAAAAGAAGTTATTATCACACAGTCTTTTTGCTCCATACATCAATGATGAACTCTGAGTCTGTTTTTCTATTTTCTCTACAGGCTCAGGTCATCGCTCAGGCTATTGGACAGGCGTTTGGAGTTGCCTATCAGCAGTTCCTCCAGGCCAGTGGCATCAAGGCCAAAGATCTGAAGCCGGGCGAGTACAGTGACTACCTGGAGAGTCAGGAGCTGTATAACGGAGACCTTGCCCATTTTTCAGACTCTCAGAACCTCCGAGATGTAAGCAGAATTAATGTGATGTGCATGGGATTTTTCATGATAACAATTCTTTAAAATCCATAGTGAATTGTGACGGTCTAAAAGAAACGACAGTACCTTCTTCAAAGTATAATTTTAACTGATAACTTTCTTGTAGGAATACCTTAAATCTACATGTTAAACTAAAATTAAAGCTCCAGTATCAAATAAGCCGAATAAAAAAAAGACAATTTATTGAAGCTGTAAGCATTTTCGGTTTATAGGAACCCACTTTGAAAATTATTAAATACATGTCAACCAGCTTCCTTAAAAATGTTTTTAGTTGCTCTATATAAACCGAAAATTGGTATTTTTCCTAAATCATTGAAAATTGCTGCTGTTAAGCCTCTTCTAAAGAAAAGCAAACTAGATCTCTTAGTGATGAATAATTACAGACCAATCTCTAATCTCCCTTTCATTGGGAACATTTTTTTCAAAGTGCTTCTGATAGTTTATAGATTTTCTCAATGGCATGGGGCCTAAATACATGTCGGATCTCCTTCCTGTATCTACACCCAGCAGGGCTCTGAGATCCTTAGGAAGCAGTCAACTGGTAGAACCTCGGGTCAGAACCAAACAGGGTGAAGCTGGTTTTAGCTACTATGGAATCAGCTTCATGACCTCAAATGTGCCCCAACTCTAGTAACTTTTAAATCACAATGAAACTTTCAAGTATTCATCAGCCTTTGAATGACTGTTTCTTATGCTGCACCTTCTGCACTGTAACTGCTCAGTCTTTAACTTTGCCTTTTTATTTTATTGCTTACATCAAATTTTATTTGTGGTTTGCTTTTGTTTTTTGCAATGAACTCTCTGTGTGTCTTTGGATCAGATCGCCATCACCAAGGCTACTGGTGAGATCTTGGGACTGGCGGTGGTGGAGTCAGGCTGGGGCTCCATCCTCCCCACCGTGGTGGTAGCTAACCTCCTTCATGGTGGCCCAGCTGAGCGCTGTGGTGAGCTTAGTATCGGTGACCGGATCATGTCTGTTAACGGCACCAGCTTAGTGGGTCTGCCCATCACTACCTGCCAGAACATCATCCGGGTAAGAAAGGGCAGCCGGCTCAAACCTGGAAAAAAAAAGGCTGCATGTTATTTAGCTTTTAACTAATTTTCATCTCACATGTACTTAATCAGGACTTGCTTGTTTCTTATTATCCTCTAGGTGGTGCTATGATTCTATGCATTTATATTTGACTTTTCTCTCTGTTTTGAACATGTTGTCTGAGTTCTGTGGGTTATTTTATGCTACTTCTCTGCAAAGAATTATTTTTAAAACATTCGTGACAAAGTAGAAAACAACACATAATCTTGTTGCAATGTTCTCAGGCTATCCTCCATCATAGGTTTCAGTGGTTAAAATGCAGAAAAAGGTGTTGCACCATAACTGTTCACTGAAAAAAAAAAAAACAAGAATAATCTCCCTGCTGTTGAATCATTTTATCTGACTGTGGTTGTGTCAGATTGCTTATAGGCACATATTGTATTTAAATAAACTGTGACTTCTTGTTTGTAAAGCACTCATAGATTTGGGGCTGTAATTATTTCTGCTACAAGGCATAAAAATACTTACAGGTCATCAGAGGGGATTTATTTATGTGTTTCTAGGTAAAAAACTTAAGTTAGAAAAGTGTTTTTGTTTATGTTGCTGACTTGTGGAGCATTATTCGTATGTACCTGGAAATGACTAAAACACAGGGCTTGTTTAAATTAAGGTTTAAAGTATTTGTTTTTGGGTTTTTTTGTTTTTTTTAAAGAAGCTCATTTATTTTTGGTTAAAAGCTTAAAGCATCAGATCAGATGTGTTTTGAGTGGGGTTCCAAGAGCGTGTCAGACGAATCAGGAAGAAGATCTCATGAAGTCAAGCTAATACGCTGTGAAAACATACATTAAACATCCATTAAACATAACGTGTGTGTGCGTGTGTGTGTGTGTGTTGTTTTTGATTCAGGAACTTAAAAATCAAAAGTATGTGAAGCTCAGTATTGTCCATTGTCCTCCGGTCACCATGGCGATCATAAGAAGACCAGATCCCAAGTTTCAGCTGGGCTTCAGTGTTGAGGACGGCATTGTATGTCACTTGTAATAATTTGAGTCTGTTACTAACACGAGTCCCTTTTAGCTGATTTTATAATTGCAGTCTTCTTAAACTCAGATATGCAGTCTGATGCGGGGGGGTATAGCAGAAAGAGGAGGAATCCGTGTTGGGCATCGCATCATTGAAATCAATGAACAAAGTGTTGTTGCAACTCCACATGATAAGATCATCCAGATCCTCTCGAATGCTGTTGGAGAGGTAAAAAAAATAATTAATGTACAATTACAGAGAACTATTTTGAGTTAATACATTATTAATACATTATTGGATGTTTGTTTCATATCTCATTGACAGATTCACCTGAAGACAATGCCAGCCTCAACATATCGACTCTTAACAGGACAAGAGCAGCCGGTGTATCTTTGATCACTTCCTGCTTCCCCACCACATTAACACTGCAGAGTTCAACCTACATATGCTTTTGCCAAACTTAAAAAGAATTATGCAATTTTTGTCACTCAGCTGTTGTCACATTGCTGTTATTATAGACCAAACTAGTTTTTTATCTAAAATATGTCAAACTTAATTTAAAATGACAGAAAGATAGGATTAGCTTACCATTATTTATTAGATATTTTAGAAATTGAAAAACATGGACAGAGGTGTTTTTTTTGTCTCTTTTTTTCCAAACAGCTTATTGGTGAGCAGCACCAAGTAGTGTGTAGTCTACTGGTCTTCCAGCCTTATATGTACCTCCTGCCTGAGATAAACAAATTTGGAAATAATGACTTCATCAAATCAATATTTGTTTGTCTTATGATGTACCTCCTGTTTGTTTTGTTCTCATACATATCAAGAAGTGTCTATCACAAACTTCAGAGATCACTCTGTTTTATTCATGCAGTGTTTTACTGACTGTGCTTGACGTGGTGCTGATATGCACAAAATAAAGGTCACTGCCTTATTTGATAGAGATATGCTTATATTTTAATGTTTTTGGTCATATGGATGCACAATAAAATAATTTAAAAACCTATATGTTGTTATTTATTGATAAACAACGGGTGTAGTATGAGCTGCAATTACAGTTTGTAAGCCTTTGTCTTAATATACACCAATAATTTTGGGGGAAATTGTTTAAATTCAGCTTATTTGAATTTTAAAATTTACCAAAATGTGTAGTTATATTAAACGCAACACTATAGACTAGTTATTAAAACAGATTTTTTATTTAACATATATTTCAATGGGTTGTTTTGTATTACCAAAGACGCTGCGAGCATGTCATTCTCTTGACATCAACCAATAACCAGTTTATTGCTTACGAAAACATGGATTTTAGCCAATCAAATCGTTAACCGGCATCTTTGGGCCCGTCCCCTCAGATGTATTTTGACCAATCAGCTTACCCCGTGGGTGGGCCTAGTCGACTTCCACTTGCTGTCATAAACATTAGGAAGTCAATGTCGAGCCAGAGGCAGGGGTTGCTGGTGGGACGGAAAAGCTCAGAAGTCATTATTTTACTACAGAAAGGTAATTATTAAATATATATTTAAACTTTAGAAACATTTACTGTTTCCGCCGTATTCGTAATGAGTTCTTAAGCTTTATAGCAGGGTTACTGTACCGCGAGATGCTAGGAAGATGAAGCTAACTAAATTGTAGTTTTTTTCAATTTTGTGCTAACAGCCGATGTCGTTATTGTCAGAAATGTCCTGGTATGTGGCAGTATTAATTATATATTACATATATTTATTTTATTGTATGTCTTTGTAAAAAATGTTTACATTTCAAAGCTAAAATTACTTTCTCCAAGGCAGCAGTGTAAAGCTAAAAAACGTTGTCAGCCGCTGCATTAGTTGTAAATCAACAGGTAGGATTGTGTAACACTAACCTGTTATAATTTACTTACATAAGTGTGTTTAAAGTCATTTATACGTCTAAATAGAGAATACCAGCTTTCAGTGGTTTGTAAAATCATGTCTTCTGTCTGCTGTGCTTTCAAATAGATCATAATCTGTTTGTAGAGTTTTGTTTGATCATTTCCATAAAACGTGCCCAAAACTCTGCATGACATTTTTTTTACTCTTCTCTTATTGTATTTATATTCTGGAGTAAAGCAAAAGTGACTGTCTTAAAGTGAGACAGGTGAGCTGTTTGGCTCAGGAGGATTTCAGGATAAAGTAGGGGATTGTCTGTGTTGAGGAGATTACAGCAGGCCCTAAAAGCAACTTTTACACACACACACACACACACACACACACACATACTCACAAAGAGAGAGAGTCTGAGGCTATAATTCTTTCACATTTTGTCAAAGAAACAGGATAAAAGTGTAAGAAAACTAATTATATTTATTTTCTAGTTGAATTTCTTCCTCGTGCCTGATGTAAAGTTCAGTTTCTCTCTACTAAACACACAATTAAACTGCAATATTTTAAAAAGCTGAAGCATTTATTTGTTAATTAGCTTATTACTTCTTAAATCTGCTTTTTTATGTGTTATTTTTCTTGCCTTAATTGGATCAACTTCATTATAGAGGAAGGTAGCCATACGGGTTAGAACAAAACAGAACCATAGAGGTTAAGAACCCAACAGGACACTAAATTTCAGCGAAGTTACTTTGCTGAAATTTAGTCTTTTAAAAACATTCTTTGTTGTTTTCCAGAGAATCATCATGGTAAGGTAGCTGCTGGACATCATGGGGTTTTTCAGGCAGCTCTACCTCCTGCTCTGGAAAAATTTCACGTACCGCAGACGAAACAAGGTGCTCACATCCTTACTCTTTATGTGTTTAAACTAAAATGTTGGTTCTGCAATAAATGTTCTGTAATTAGGCTCATATACTGTTGAAAATGTATTTGTATTTTTTGACCACACTGTACCAAAAAAAAAAACTTCTCTATTTACACTTTCCAATATTCTCCTCAGATCCAGCTGATTGTCGAGCTTCTCTGGCCGCTCTTCCTCTTTCTGATTCTCATCTCTGTCCGTCAGTCACACCCTCCATACAAACAAGGCCAATGTGAGTGATTCTTTATAAAGCACATGTTTTTACACACGCTGGTCTGGAAAATGGCCTTTTGCCAACAAGCTAAGGAAGATTAACTCACGGAGAGGGAAGCTTGTGCCATGCGCAAGTTTGTTTTCTTGATGTTCTTCAAAAGTTCTTGCGATAAAATTTAGGTGATATAAGACGCTATGTCCACATGAGAAAACACAGCAGAACGATAACTTTACATCATAACTTTATCTTTGCAAAAAACACGTAATCCTTTGAAAAGCTCGTTAAGAAAGACCTTTCTATGTTATCTTGTTTTATTATTTATTCCTGATATGGTGATTTAGTGATAGATGTATTTACTGTGTGTTCATGGATATATATATATATATAAATAATATGTAAGGCAATACTTTTTATAGATTCTTATTAAAGTCTTTTATCAGTCTTTGCTGTTTCTGTTTTCTCTGCTTAACAGAAGAAACGAGAAACATTTGTCTTGTGTTCACATTTTTTTTCTAATCTCTTGGTTGTGGATGTTCTTTTCCTCTCTGATTTATCTGTAGGTCACTTTCCAAACAAAGCCCTGCCGTCAGTAGGCACCTTACCCTGGATTCAGGGCATCATCTGCAACATCAACAACCCCTGCTTCCACAGCCAAACAGCAGGAGAGACACCCGGGCAAATTAGCAACTTTGACAACTCATTGTAGGTAGAATTAAGAAAATATGAAATAAGAAACTGCTTATTGTTGATTTTTTTTTCTGCAGAAAACTTGAGAGGGATTATTAGGTAGCATTATTTAAGGAGGATATGTGATCAACTTTGTTGGTATAGTTTACAGTGTCTGAGGTAAAATATGTATTATTATTATTAGGGTAATTATTAGGTAAACACAATGCTCCTGTTAATACTGTAATTAACTGAACTCCATGTTTGTTCCAGTAAAACCCTTATTATTGTGCTTTTCCTGCAGACTGTCACGTCTCTTTGTGGACGCTCAGACTCTTCTGTCCCACGATGGAAACCAGAGTTTGTCCACCTTACAGGACCTGATGGGCAGTGTTCGGGTTCTGGGAGAAAGACTTGAATCACTTCCAAGTACTTGGTTTAATCTTTTCCACTGATTGGAGTCCGTAAGCAGACGTACAGTTTAGAGTTCAGGAACAATAATATATGACTCAAGTTATTCTGGTTGGATAAACACACACAGAATATATCAGATAGCAGTCTGAAAATAGTTAACTTTAGGTGCATCCAAACATTTGACTAGGGGTTTTATATCAGGTCTGAGAAACTAATAATAATTTCTGATGAGATGATCTGAGGTCCCAGTTTCACATATAAAGTTCACAGGTCAGAAATAACCTCAGGAGCTTAGGTGAAATATTTTAAATAGGAGTGGGACTCGATAAAAAAAAATTAGTCTGATTAATTAGAGGCTTTGTAATTAATTAATCTTGATTAATCGCATTTTAATTGTTCAAGAAAATTTGCCCCCAAAGCAATTTTTTTAATTAAATTTCTATCTCTGTGAAGCTTAGGTGTAGAGTGTTAGGATATACATGTTTAGAATCAGTAGGGCCTCAAAATGGGTGGATAGAATGTGTGTACAATGTGATTTTTAGCAGCATTAGAGACAAAAACACACAAAGAGGGATTTCTGATCACTCATTTGATTGTAGCTTTAGTTGTTTGGAGTATGTAACAAAGGTTTGCATGGTCTTGTAGCCCAGGTTCTGAGGGTTTTTTAGAGGTGCAGCTTGATGATATTTATTGATATTTAGGGCATGTATTTTGCTGCTAAACTTCAACATCCCCCAATTGGGGGACCCTCAGGCCCAATGCGTTAATTTTTGTTATTGCGCTGTTTTTTTCTAATTAATTAATCATAATTAACTCGTTAAATTCCCACCCCTAATTTTAAATACTTGTTTTTTTCCCACATACCTCAAACTGTGTGCCAATTAAAATAGTTTAGTTTATACTAATACACACATTCACTGGAGTGTTTTTGTTCATATCAGGTTTTATCTGAGCTGGAATCCAGCAGATCAGAGTCACCAGCAGCTTGTTTGTTGGTGCTTTTATAGAGCAGCTCCCTGGTGTCTGCTCAGCTTCTCTCTGTTCAGGCCAGATCATGTTACCCTGGCAAAGGTTAGGGTGATCGAAAGCAAACTTTTTGAAATATTTTTATTTGCAACAATATATCTGCCACCATAAAGAGCTTGTTGCTGCAGCTGTGGCTTCAGTTAATGAAATATTAAAGTGATATTCAGAGTTAGCATAAATAATCCATACAAATTAGCTCTTTGAAAGCTAGTGTGCTAGCCTTCCAGGCAAACGTCTGGGACCAGTACCACCTTCAGACACACCTCCACATTAATTTTGAATTGCAGAACCTTTAGCAGCTGTTTTATTATTAACAATAACAAACATTTAAATCAACAAAGTCTTTTCTGATCCAAAAATGTACGTAGTTTAAAATATTAGCTGGTTTATTACCCACTTATTCCCTATAACATGCACTCTCTCGTAGTGTTATTTTCTTTTAGTGAGATGAAAACATAAGAAACAATGTACCTACCGGTATGTATCTCTAAACCAAACTACAAACAGCAGTTTGTAATTGTAATAGGTTATTTTAATGTATAGTATGTTTAATTTGTGGGAATGGACCTGACCTTTCGTTGTGTTTCCACTGTAGCTGTCCCAGTTAAAGAATGCCTGAGACCCAATGAGACTTTCTCCAACTTTCTTCTGACCCGTGGCAACCTGTCATCTTCAACCGTGGACCTGCTGATGAATGCACATCTCAATTTTCAGGTTTAATTATTGTTTTGTGAGATCTACTTTTCCCAGGTTCAAACTTAATAATCTGTTATCGTTTTAAACTTTTGATTTGAAACATATCAGTATAAATAAGTAGCTACTAAGAAGATTGATGATAAAATATTTACGTGTCATGCTATCATTAGACTTTTCTAAAAAGATTCTAAGCCCTTTTTGATATTAGCAGCAAAGTTGTTATGAACTACTAGCCGTTGTTTAGTTATTCATATTGAGGACATTATTCCAGCTTAAGGCATGTTTTTAATCTGTCATTTTATGTTGTAAATCTCATGTTTTGTGTCCCTTTAAAGCTTTTCAAAAGCCATTTTTACACAGAAGATGTTTCAGAGGGCTGTCGTGTGTAAACGCAGATGTATTTAGAATCTGCTCGAGATTTCGTTTAGCTTGTAGAAAATATTTAGAGATTTTCCGCTCACCTTTTGCTGTTGTGGATTATGGACAGTTTTTGGCTCTCTGTTATTCGTGTCATTACTCAGTATTATTGTCCTCTCCAGGCTGTGGTGACTGGATTCCAGACGCCACTGAAAGTGTTGGTGTGCAACGAGAGCTTGTTGGCTCAGCTGCTGACGGTGGACGGAGGAGCGGCAAACATGAGTGTTCTTCAGACGGAGCTGTGCGACCTACCAGCTGATGTCCTGCAGGAGGCTGAGGGCATTTTCTTATCTCAGCTTGAGTTCACCAGGTTCTTTATGGTGTGTTTTGCTACAGGAATTATTCAGAATTATCTGAAAGGAGATCAATTAAATTCACTAGAGTAAAGGTAGAAACACAATGTGTTTTTTATAAATGTTTTTAGTTTTCTCACTTCTGGTTGCATTTAGACACCCTTGGTGTCTTTATTTAGATTTGCAATATTTATACAAAGATGAATAACTTGAAAACATATTTTACCTTAATTTTACTTGTTTACTTTAATTTTAATTAATTTAAACAGTTGGTTAGTAACAAAAAGACACTTTGTTCACTTGTACAGTTTTAATCGTAACCCAGTTGTTTTTTCTGACAGGGAAACCGACTGATGGGTAGCACTGAACAGCTGAGAGACACGAGTCTGGCCATTGCTTCTGTGTCCCAGGATCTTGCTGTCCTCATAGATGATGTGAGAAATTTGTAGATTGCAATTTTTTTGTGTGTGAAATAAGTTTTCTAATCTGATGCAGAGTAACACTTCTGCCAACCAGCTCTTCATGGCTGCTAGAGGAACTTTAAATCTATGTTTCATCATCTGCCTGTTATTTATTTCTTATGTAATGTGGGTTTTTTTTGTTTGTTTTTGTACTTTTCTCTGCCATCCTCTTGCATCACCTTTTTATTCCATCCTTGGTTTTTGTTCTCTTACTTCTCTGCCTCCAGCTCTCCTCCTTCTCCAGTTTTGCAGAGCTGAGTGCAGCTCTTACTCTTCTTTCTCCTGAAAATTACGCAGCGCAGCCCAGAGAAAGTTTCAGATCTTTTTCTAGGATCATGTGCGGTCACCCTGAGTTTGGCGGCAAGCGCATCCCGTCGCTCAACTGGTACGAAGACAACAACATCCGATCCTTTCTTGGCGAAGACGGCACAGAGGATGTGAACATGGACAGTGACAACAACACAAGTAAGGGGTTCCTATACTCCACAACGCGGCAGAACTCCTTCAGGCTTGTGTTATTTGTGGAGATAAAACATCAACGTTGCAAAACAAACAGAGTCAGTGGTAGAGTCGTGTTGCTTTTAGCCAATCAGAGGAGAGATGTCCAAATATCAGGAAATAAGACTCCAAATTCTTTCTCCTCTGGCTGAATTCTCAGTGCTGAAACAGGCACACCAAAGCTTTTTTCCCCAGAGTGCGACTTACAAGGCATTCAGTCCTACTATAGACCACTGCAAATGTATTAAAAAATATGGGTGAAGGACCTCTTTAATAATTTTGGTCCTACAGTGTGTGGTGTGCATCAACATAGCAAAAACCGCGCACCATACAAGAGTGCAGCTTGCTTCTGTCACCTCGCTTTCTGATTGGCTACACATCACGTTCATCAGGCACATGCTGGCTTCTTTGAACAAATTTCAAAACTTGATTCTGTGTATTAATCCGCTGGTGTGTCAGATTACAGATTATTGTTGTAAAAGTTTTATGACGGCACCAAAAGGAAGGACAATTCTGCTGAGAATCACGTCCCAGTTGTGTCATGGTGTTTGTCTAAACTTGTCCTGTTTGGTTGATTCTTTGTCTCCTGCAGCACCGTTCTGTAGGAATTTGATCTACACTCTGGAGTCCAACCCGCTGTCTCGCATTGTGTGGCGAGGAATCAAGCCGCTGTTTAAAGGACACCTGCTGTACACACCAGACACTCCTGTCATACGACGAGTCATGAAAGAGGTACGGCAAGTCAAAACTCACAGCTCTCCTCTGTTCACGTCAGACGTCTTTTTCAGGTTGACTAAAGGTCTGATGTCTTCGTCCATTTGCTTTATTTTTATGGGATTTACCCCGTTTAAGCTAAATTAAAGTTGTGTTTGCTGAAGCTGAACAGGACATTTGAAGACCTGCAGATTCTTCAGGATCTGGATGAAGCTTGGAAGGAGGTGGGACCAGAAATTAAGAACTACATGGAGACCAGTGTGGAGATCAGACTGCTGCAGGTAGGATTCATTGTTTCTCTAAATGAGTTCTGATACATTGGATGCTTACAGTAAGACTGTATTTTGCCTGTGTGTGTGTGCGTGACAGGATCTGTTGCGGCGTCCGGAGATTGCTGTTCTGGTTAATATGCGTTTGGAAAACTCAACCTGGACGGCCTCACAGATTGCTCATTTCCTGTCAACGCCCTCACCGGACAATCCAAAGAAACCCGGCGCTCCGCCAACATGGATAGACGTCTACAATGAGACAGAGAACACAATTATGACTCTCGCACAAGTTACCAAGGTTCTCCATGTTTGTTACTAATTAACAAAGTGTAAAAACCCCTTATTTCCTGACCGTTATTGTTTAAGTTTTTTAAATGAATTCATAAAGTCTCCCTTGATGTTTATGATCTTGTGGTCTTCCTCAGTGTTTCAATCTGGACAAACTGGAAGGGATGGAGACGGAGGGTCAGCTGATCAACAGAGCACTGGAGCTGCTGGAGGACAGGAAGTTTTGGGCTGGTGTGGTTTTCCAGCTGCCCAACACGTCCACATCTGAGCTACCTCCTCATGTCACCTACAAGATCCGAATGGACATTGATGATGTGGCCCGAACCAACAAGCTCAAGGACAAGTACTGAGGATTCATATGTCTGAAAATGTGTCTTCTTTTGTTTAAAATCATAAACAATCCTTTTGTTTGATTTACAAAGGCAGCTCTTTGCTTTGGTTTGTGTTTTTAATGATTGTTTAATATTCTCTGCAAACTTAGAGACTTCCATCTCTCATCTTCTTCAAAACGAGTTAGATTTTAAATTTTTTTAACTTCTCAGACATCTTGCTACAACCAATATTTATTTATAGTTTTTATTTATCAACAAGGATATTCCTTTTCATCGAGCAATTAATTCTAAACACATCCAAGTTGGTAAAACGAGTTTTCTCTTCTCCAGGTTTTGGGATCCGGGCCCGTCTGCAGACCCGTTCAACGACATGCGCTACATTTGGGGTGGTTTTGTTTACATTCAGGATCTGGTGGAGAAAGCTGTGAACTATGTTCTAACTGGAGTTAAACAGACCACTGGTGTCTACATCCAGCAAATGCCTTACCCCTGTTATGTGGATGATGTGTGAGTAACAGTTCATGTTGGATTCTTTGTAAAC
This sequence comes from Aphyosemion australe, assembly GCA_006937985.1. Lineage (NCBI taxonomy): Eukaryota > Metazoa > Chordata > Actinopteri > Cyprinodontiformes > Nothobranchiidae > Aphyosemion > Aphyosemion australe. The sequence goes on along the minus strand of SSNS01000148.1, from coordinate 752,050 downwards.
AGTCTGAATGTGAACTAGAGTTTTATTATGAGTTCATATGGTGTGATGGAGGGATTGCTGTATGATTCTCATATAAGTTAGAAAAAGAGTTTTTGTTCCTGTTTGCCTTGTTTGATCAGAATTGATTTTTAAAACTGGTGAAATTAGCAAAATAACACAAAAAAAGTAAATGTTAAAGTCAGAGGAATGAGGTGGATAATCCCAGAGCAGATGTGGACACAAACCAGCTGCCGGAACTTTAAAGGGATAGTACTTGCCATTCACTTCCATTGTTTATGCTAAGCTAAAGCTAAGCTAAAGCGGACAAACTGCTGCCAGATCAGGAGAATTACTCACGCTGGTTACAAAATGATTTTTCCCACTTATCTAACTCTGGGAAATATGTCAACAGACAAAATTTCAATTTTGGGTGTAATATCCCTTTAATGGATCCTCCTGTACTTGTTAATGTTGGTTAGCATATTTGTGCATTGGTAGAAAAGGTGGAGCATCTCCAATGTGAGCTAACACATGCATTTATATCTGCTTTATCTAGTTACGGTTGTTGAAACTGATTCTTAACTGGTCATTAAGCTCTGGTTGTGTTTTGTTTGCTTTCCATCATTTTTTAATGAAACTTTTGTTTCTGGCTTCAACAGTTTTCTTCGTGTCTTGAACCGCTCCCTACCTCTCTTCATGACCCTGGCCTGGATCTACTCGGTGGCCATGATCATCAAAGGCGTGGTGTACGAGAAGGAGGCGAGGCTGAAGGAAACGATGAGGATTATGGGTCTCGGTACCGGAACGCTGTGGCTCAGCTGGTTCATCAGCAGCATGGTTCCTTTCTTGGTGTCTGCCACTCTTCTTATCGGTGTGCTGAAGGTAACGCCACCACATTTTCTGCTCCAAACTAGTTAAAGGCACACACAACTACAGGGAGCGTGAAAAACAATTACCAGACTATTATCAGATTTTTGAATGACTCAATTCTAATGTTCTGCTACTTTTCTTCTTCTCCGTTTTCTTAGTGGGGTGATATATTACCATACAGCAACCCAACTGTTGTCTTCTTCTTCCTCATGGCTTTTGCCACGGCCACCATCATGCAGTGTTTCCTCATCAGCACCTTCTTCTCCAAGGCCAACCTGTCTGCTGCCTGTGGAGGGCTCATCTACTTCAGCCTTTACCTGCCTTATATACTGTGTGTCGCCTGGAGAGACTACCTCAATTCCACACACAGAATATTAATTGTAAGCAAAAAAAGAATAACTTAATGTGACAATAGTTTGAAAATGTCCCGTGTACAGTTCAGTAATGGTCGTTTTCATTTTTCATCAAGAAAAACCTGAATCAGCGACTTTTTGAGACGTTCTGGTCTCTTAAGGGATCAACATCAGTTAGCGTTATGAGTGAGGGGTTAATAGTAATGTTTTGTTTCTGGTAGAGTTTCCTGTCTCCTGTGGCCTTTGGCTTTGGCTGTGAGTACTTTGCTCAGTATGAGGAGCAAGGAGTGGGAATCCAGTGGTACAACCTGCGAGGCAGCCCCGTTGAAGGAGACAAATACAACTTCTTCATCTCTATAACCATGCTTTACGTGGACGCCTTCATCTACGCTTTAGCAGCCTGGTACATCGAAGCAGTGTTTCCTGGTATGGCAGAAACAGTTTGATCTTTATGGCTTTTTTCCATATAGGCTTCACTGATGTTTGTTTCTTCACACCAGGTGAATTTGGGATCCCAAGGCCGTGGTACTTCATCTTTCAACTCAACTACTGGGGCGGAGTCCCTCTTGAAGCAGGGATGCCAATCCCGCCGGCACCCACAGACCAAGATGAAGGTACAAGATGCTACTGCGCATCACCAGTCGTGTCTATAATATTCACATTTTAATTTGATTTGTAACAGTTCTTATATTGTCTCTTCACATCTGTGATTAGATCACATTGAACCAGATCCCAATAGTTTGAACTTGGGAGTGAACATCAGAAATTTGGTAAAAATCTACAAGAAAGGAGGGAAACTCGCTGTCAACCACCTTAACCTGAAGTTCTACGAGGGCCAGATCACCTCTTTTCTGGGCCACAATGGAGCCGGGAAGACCACCACCATGTGAGTGCTTCAGGCTGAGAGATTTGTGTGGATCCTCTGCTCCTCGTCTACTTGATGTTACGTATTTTTTGGGTAATAAAAGCAAGCCGGATGTTTTATGTTTCTGGTGTTTGTCAGATCCGTCCTGACTGGTCTCTTCCCGCCTACCTCTGGGACCGTGTACATCAAAGGCATGGATATCCGCTATGACATGGACATCATCAGGAAGACACTGGGGGTGTGTCCACAGCACAATGTCCTGTTTGACATGTAAGCTTCAAAATACATCATAAAATACTGTTTATTGGTTAAAGATTGGATCAAGAATTTTTTTTATACTAATTTAAAATTCACAGGAACATGTTTTGCTGTTATTGGTGGTGAAATGTTATTAAAAATCTCATTTTGAAAGCAACTGCATTTAATCGACTAGTTTGCATTGTCATGCTTCATCTGTGCCTACCTCCATCAGGCTCACAGTAGAGGAGCACGTGTGGTTTTACGGGTGTCTGAAGGGCCTTTCTGAAGAAACGGTGAAAGCGGAAACCAGCATTTTGCTCCAGGATGTCGGCCTACTGCACAAACGGCACGAGCTGACCAAAAACCTCTCAGGTAAACTTGCTAGTTTAAAGCTGCAATGGAAGATCTGCAAAACAAGCTAGCTTAGAACATTTTATTCATGCCTCTTAACAACATTCTAACATAGTATAGCTATATTGTGGAGATAAAAAAACATATATATAATGAAGTGGTTCTCTGGCAGTTGTGTAAAAACCTCAGCCAATAACACGGCTCTGAGGTTCTCTACTCAATAATATCAGAGAAGGAGAAACAGCCGGCTGCTACCGCTTCAACTTTAGGACAAACTACCAGAGTCCCAAAAAGAAAAACAAAAAGATGCTTGGACGTAGAAAACTACAACTGGTGTATAACGCTCTCTCGTTTACTGTGGCAATGGGGTTCTGGTGTCAGGGGGGCGTGGCCTAGGGAGGGGTGAGAGTTCTGTGACCATATTAGTGTTTAAAGCTCGCTTGTTTTGCAAATTTGCCATTGCAGCTTTAAGTTTTTTGTCTATTGTTTGGATCCCCATTGGCTGTCAAAATCTGGACAGCTACTCTACCTGAGGTCCTCTTTACAATTTATTTAAAATCACAATACATTCATAAGTCACACACAATCAAATCTAGTAAGTTAAACTATTCTTACTACAAAAAGAACAGAACCAACATTAAAAGTATAAACGGTCTCAAGACCTTTTGTTAAAATTACAACACATTTTTATTTTGTGTCAAAAGCTTTTGCATTTAACAGTTTCTGGTTTGTTTGCTTTTGTTTGTTTGTCAGGTGGCATGCAGAGAAAGCTGTCTGTGGCGATAGCGTTTGTTGGAGGCTCTAAAGTGGTGGTCCTGGATGAGCCCACTGCTGGTGTTGACCCCTACTCCCGCAGAGGGATCTGGGATCTCTTGCTTAAATACCGCAAAGGTGCTGATACGATAAAATTACATTTTAAACTACCACAAATGTCAGAAAGTTATGTACATAATCCCCAATTCCCTCTCAATCTGTATACCTGGGACAACACGTCAGTGTGGTGGTCAGAAGGAAGACGCTCCTCTCATGAACATGGAGGACGTGAGCGTAGAGATCACCTGTCCCCGCTGACATGACAGGCAGAAATAGCTAGTAAATAGACTTTGGTGGTGGAAAAGGAACACCCGCTGTTCTGACCCATCTTTGGAGAAACTGCTCAGAGGCAGTGAGAGACACCTCTTCTTCTGTGCCACCCCAAGATAGCCCTGTGTCCTCCTCGGCTTCAGCCTTCTGCTCTGTAGATGGTTTGAGGTTTTCCAGGTTGACTGTTATCTCCAACTCAGGTTAGGGGAGGAGGAATTAAAAACATTGAGTAAATGAGGCTGTGCCATGTGTTTATGGGTATATATGTGTGGGTGGAAATTGATGCTGCAACGATCTCATTGGCTTTAGCAGGGTGGGGCATAATCCCCATACTGATGTGTTTTACCAAGTGTAACGACTGAAAGGCAAATGTAGCTTTCTTTTTTTAAAACTATTTAAAATGATTCATTATTACATGATTTTGTTTTTTGTTTTACTTCATCAGAACGAACCATCATCCTGTCTACTCACTACATGGACGAGGCGGAGATGTTAGGGGACCGGATTGCCATCATCTCCAAGGGGAAGCTGTGCTGCTGTGGATCGCCGCTCTTCCTGAAATCTCGGCTGGGATCTGGCTACTACCTGACTGTGGTAAAGAGGGAAGGAATGATCTCCAGCAATCCCAGTAATTCCAGTCTCAGCACCAACACCAGCAAGCAGCCATCTTTTGTAAAAGTGAGCTTGTAATTTTTCAGCTTCAATTAAAAAAAGGGGGATTTTATTGCATCCTTGCCAAATCCGCTGTGTGTTTTAGGACAGCGAGTCCTCTCTGAGTGAAGACACTGGACTGGGAAGTGAAGACAGCAGCTCCTGTAGGTCTTAAACCAGTGTTATATTGTTCCCACTTTGTTAAAGAAACAGTGAGACTCACCTGCTTTGTGTTGTAGGTCTGGCAGCTTTGCTCGCTCTGGTTCAGCAGCACATCCCTGGTGCGAGGTTAGTGGAAGAGTTGAGAAGAGAAGCAGTGATCAACCTTCCGCAGACAGCGGCTAAAGACGGCAGCCTGGCCATCTTCCTGTCCAAGCTGGACCAGAAGCTTCCTGACCTGGGCCTCCTCAGCTACGGCCTGTCAGACAGCACACTGGAAGAGGTGAGCCACAGGTTTATGAAGCTAGCTGAATAAATATATACAGTAGTTTTAAAAAAATCACTGGTTGGTGTGATACACAGTCAGTATTTGCAAATGAGTTTTATTCCCATAGAATTGTCTTTTTTTAAGTTTTCCAAAATAATTTTGAAATAGATAGTAATATGGATGTCAGTAGTGAAAGAGGACCATGTAACGCACAGCAGAGTAGCATCTTTTTTTCCAACGAGTCGGCTTCATGTAACTGATGTTTGATTGGTAAATAAAGACGAAATGATCAGAATTGAAATTGACAAAGAAGCACTAAAGTCAGGGATCATCCAGGTCTTTTTGGGAGAAAATCAAAACATCATCAAAACGTGGAAATCTGAATAAAAGCAAAATATAGTACACAATTTTAAATAGTTACATCTACAACATTTAAGTGTGGCTTTGTTCCTGTTCTCTAAAGTTTAGTGTTGACGAGTGCATGACCAGAGCGTTAACCAGCTTCTCTTTAGATGTTTTATCAGAGTCAAACAGGAAGAGAAGACGGAAGTGAGTGCGTGCGTGTCTGTGTGTGTGTGTGTGTGTGTGTGAGAGAGAGAGAGAGAGTCTTCTTGTACAGCAGCAGAATAAAGTCGTATCACAAAAGCTGGATATTTGCGGAGCAGCCGTGCTCATAAGGAGCTTAATGGGTTTGCACATTAGATTTAGCTTCTCTGTGCTCTTCTGACCTCTCAGTAAAGTCACTGTGTGCTCTCTCGCTGCCACCTAGTGTCTGAAAACGTCAAAAATTTATTTACAGCATTTATGAGGATCCCCTGAAGCTCTGAAGAGGGAAAAACATCTGTGATTTTAGACCCTGATTTCTTTTCACGTGCATTATTTTGTTTTAAAACAGGATTGTTTTTTTAACAATCATTCTGACAATTTTCAGATTTTTCTGCAAGTGGCAGAGGAAACTGGTGTGGACACTGACCCAGCTCAGCCTCCAGAACCGCCCTGCAGCCGGCAGCCTGTAGTGAACAGAGCTGAAGGGCAGCCAGCTGAAGAGCCAGAGACGGGTATAAAGTCACACTCACAGACGCTCGGTGTTTGTTTGTCCTCCCATTTAACTGTTTGTTTCCATAATGCTGCCAGGAAAGAAAGAACCTAAAAAGAAAGGTACAGTTAGTTTACCAAAGATAGGAAAAGTGTTTTTCTCTGTCCCACCCACCATCCAGTGTATTCATCTTCATGTGCCACATGTTAACGGTTTAGGTTCTCACGCTGCCTCTCCTGTTGCAGAACCTCAGGAGAGCGACCTGCTGAGTGGAGATGGTCAGGGTGGGGTGTCTCTGACAGGCTGGTGGCTGACGTGGCAGCAGCTCAAAGCTCTTTTCATCAAGCGCTGGCTTTACGCTCGACGGAGCCGCAGAGGAATTTTTGCTCAGGTCAGAAGTCGATGTTACTTAGTATATACTGTATGATGAATGAAGTTTATTTTTCTATTGTCTTCTAGGTTAAAAGTACTGGAAGCCACTTTGAATTATTTTGCACATACACACATCGGGAAGGTTAACTTTTGTTTCAGATTGTTCTTCCAGCCGTGTTTGTGCTGATCGCTCTGCTCTTCAGCCTCATCGTTCCTCCGTTTGGGAAGTACCCTGCCCTCGAGCTGCAGCCCTGGATGTACGGAGAACAGTTCACCTTCTTCAGGTTGGATTTTACACAACTCTTCTGCAGTGATGATATTTAACGCCGTCAGTCAGAAGTTACATATCCGTTTTTATTTCAGAGTTTATGAATAACTAGTTTTGGACTCGCTTTGTTTAATGATCACAGCAATGATGCCCCTGGGAACCCAGCCATGGAGAACCTACTGGATGCTTTGTTGGACCAGCCTGGTTTTGGTACCAAGTGTATGGAACAGGAGGACAACATCACGTAAAAGAGCTTCTGTTCAGTTATTGTCTTTGTAGCTTCAAGTATTGTGAAGCATTAAGTCCAGACTCGGATTCTTGACTCCAGAATTATTATTATTTCTTTAGTTATACAGATTTTTATGATCTTAGTGTTGTCACATACGTTTTGTTGAAGGTCCAGCTAAGCTATCAAATCACATTTCTGAACAGTTCCCACTTTTATCTCATCCTGTGTTAAATGTGATCACGGCTAATTTTAAACATCCTTCACAACTGCGTAGTGATGAACCCAAAGTGACCTCTCTCCCTGCAGGAGCCCTGAGTGTGAAGGTGAGCGAGGAGGTCAGTTCATGAGACCGCAGGTAGCTTTCTCCACCTGGAAGATGTTCAGTAAAGGAAACTGGAGCAAAGAGCAACCTTCACCTGAATGTCAGTGCAGCACGGAGGACCTTCGCCGGATGCTTCCTGAGTGTCCAGAAGGTGCTGGTGGACTTCCTCCTCCACAGGTCTGTTTGGTGTCAAACCAGCCCTGATTTATTGTCTCTGCAGAATTTACAGAATCTGAAAACTACGTGAGAAAACCCCCACAAAAAAACAGATCAGACTGATTACCTCCTGATGTTCTCTTAACTGAAGATTGACCAAGCTGATTTTCAGGGGCAACAGTAGCTCAGGAGGTAGAGCAGGTTGTCTTGTAATCGGAAAGTTGCAGGTTCGATCCCGGCTCCCACCAGAGAATGTTACTGTTGTGTCCTTGGGCAAGACACTTAACCCGCCTTGCCTGTGGGTGGATGACTGATTGTGTTGTGAAGCGCCTTGGGGGGCGCTATACAAACACAGGCCATTTACCATTTCAGCATATTTTAACATTCTCATGATGCAGCCTCATGTTTCTGCACCGCTCTGGCCTCTATTACCTTTAGATTGATTAACTAAAGTTGTTCTTTGTCAGTTTAAGAGAGCTACAGGAGACATCCTCCAAAATCTGACGAGTTATAACATCACTGATTACCTGGTGAAGACCTACTCCCAAATCCTGAAGAAAAGGTACGTCATCAGACACGGTTTTGGTTTATTAGACCAAATTCAGTTTCTTTTCTTCTATTAACCATCTGGTTAATTTATTATAGTATAATTGTGTTTGTTATTATTTTAGTCTTTTTTTAATTCTGAAAAACCACTGCTAACTTATGTTATAACACTACTGTGTTCATTAACTTTCTTTTTCCATCCTGAATATTAAACCATATTGATTTTTTCCTCCAGTCTAAGAACCAAGAAGTGGGTGAATGAATTCAGGTAAATGGCTACAGTTGAAGCCAGATAAAAAGACGTGACTTTTCCAGGTATAATCGTTTATTTCCTGTTTCAGATATGGAGGCTTCTCCCTCGGTGGGAGCACCAACCAGAAAGCATCTCAGGTTGAACATCTCCAAGACTCCGTCATGGCAATCAGGACTCGTTACCGAGTTGAACAGGTACAGAACAGGCTTCAGGTTTTTTTATTCACTAAATGACATCAACGTTTAATGGTTACTCACAGTTAAATGTTTCTTTTTTTACACAACAGAACAGTTCACTTGATCAGCTGCTGAAAAAGCTGCCAGTGTTTCTGGGAGAGATGCACACGCAGAACAATGTCAAGGTAAATGTGCTTTCTTTCTGTTTGTGTCTGTTTACTACTTCCTGGGTGAAGGAGAACGTAGCGTAAACGTAGCCTTGCATGTTTCCTGCTCACAGGTGTGGTACAACAACAAAGGCTGGCATGCCATGGTTTCGTTTCTGAACGTGATGAATAACGGGCTGCTGAGAGCGAGCCTGCCTCCAGGACCTGAGAGGAGGAAACACGGCATCACGGCCTACAACCACCCGCTTAACCTCACCAAGGAGCAGCTCACAGAAGTCGCCATGTTAGTTTGCTGCTTTGGATGCTTTAGGATGTTTGTTTATGGATTTATTTTCTGGAGGTTTTCACCTAAAGTGCTGAATTCAGCTTTGCTCTTAAGGTGTGATGGATCAGAAAGAGCTTTAAGTTAAACTAGACTGTTTGAATACAGTCGATGACGAATACACTTTGTTTTATTTGTGTTTTCTCCTTCTTCGTATTCCAGGATGACCACATCGGTGGATGTTCTGGTTTCCATCTGCGTGATGTTCGCCATGTCCTTTGTGCCGGCCAGCTTTGTCCTGTTTCTCATCGAGGAGCGAGTCAGTAAAGCCAAACATCTGCAGTTTGTCAGCGGCGTCAAACCCGTCCTTTACTGGCTGGCTAACTTTGCCTGGGACATGGTCAGTATTAGTCAGACCAAACGTTGTTTCCTGTTTTATTTAGTTGGATTTCTTCCATCGATGGAAGCAGGTTAATTATAAAACAAGTATTGATGCTTTAATTGTAATTTTTGCTGCTGGTTAAAGTCTTTACACAGAATAAAATAGATTGAGTTTTTTTTCCCTCAGCTGAACTACTCGGTCCCAGCCATGATGGTGGTGTTGATCTTCATCAGTTTTCAGCAGCAGGCGTACGTCTCTGAGACCAACCTGCCCGCTCTCATCCTGCTGCTCTTACTCTATGGGTACGCTAAAGCAGACAGCACTTCTTCAGGCTTTCTTTGGGCTTTGGCTGATTTTTTTTTATCCATTTTAATCCTTCAAATTTGTCAAATAAATTTATATTTTCTGTTTTTGTTAAACGATGACCTTGAATATTAAAAAATAAGTCCGCGTTATTTTTTAATTTGCCTGAATTACTCCTGGGCCCTCATTTATCAACCGTACTTATCAACAATGGAACAGTTGTATGCATTGTGTGGTAGGATGGAGTATAGGGCAGTTTCTACGTACGTTTGATAAATGAGGCCTGGGATTGTTTTTGCTGTTTCTGATGAACGGCGGCCCTGAAATTTTAAACTCGTCTTAAACTGAGATTTTTTTTCACACACTGATTATTTTATTTCACTCTAAATAACAAAAGTTTTATCTCTAATTCAGTTCTTGCCTGTAAAAGAAATGATATTTTATTCCTTAGGTGGTCGATAACTCCTCTGATGTACCCAGCATCCTTTCTCTTCTCCGTCCCGAGCACGGCTTACGTCGTGCTGACCTCCGTCAACCTTTTCATCGGCATCAATGGAAGCATGGCCACCTTTGTCCTGGAGCTGTTCGTAGATGAGGTGACACGCCGACGATAGTTCCTGAAACGCTACTGCATTCATTCCTGCTTTTACTCAGTTTTGTGGATGATTTTGTTTCAACAGCATCTGAACAAGATCAACAACATCTTGAAGAAAGTGTTTCTGATTTTCCCACATTTCTGCTTGGGCCGGGGTCTCATCGACATGGCTAAAAACCAGGCGCTGGCCAACGCCTTCCAGAGGCTGGGTATGATTAAACTGGTTATATCAGTGAGCTGAATGACTGGATGAATCAGCTGTTGTCTGTGTGTTATGATGTCTCTGTGTCCCGCTGCAGGAACCACACCAAATCTTGACCCTTTTCAGTGGGACTTTGTGGGGAAAAATATGTTTGCAATGGCAGCTCAAGGTGTAATCTTCTTCGTTTTCACCGTACTCCTTCAGTACAAGTTTTTCATTTACTTCAGGTAAACGTATCTATCTTATTTCCTGGTTTTGTATTGTTTCCCGTCCCCATGTTGTTCAGTTCCCATAGTTGTTGCACAGAGATGCTGTGTGGGAGAGTGAGTCCCAAATGAAGGAAAATGATAGTTATCCCAAAAATAATTACAATTTTCATTTGTTCGCTCTGTTTTTTGCAACACGGTGAAGTTTAACATTCTTAAAAACAGACGAGACACGAGTAGCTCATTCATGGTGAGAAACCAGGTAAAAAGGTTTTATCTTACACTATTCCATCAGTTTGTGTTTGTTTTTGTTCAGGCCGTGGTGGAGCGTCCCCCAGCTGCCTCCTTTGGGCCCTGAGGATGAGGATGTTGCCAGGGAACGAGAGAGGGTGAAAAGTGGGAAAGCTCAGTCGGACATTCTCACCATGATCGACCTGAGCAAGGTTGGAACAACACACAAACATGGACGACACGACTGAAACGGTTTTAAAGATGACACCTGTTACACAACAAAAACACACTTCTGATGTTGACTGCACCTAGTTTAGTTGCAACGATCATGTTGCTATAGCAACACCATCATAAACTTCTCTTTTGTACTCTAGCACAAGGCGATGGAGGGATTAACCAGTAGCACTTATGCAGCTGAGCACAATGACACATCCTCACAGATATTCATATTTCTGTTGTTCAGGTTTACAAATCAGGCAGGAAGCCAGCAGTGGATCGACTTTGCCTCGGGATTCCTCACAGTGAGGTGAGCGATTTACTCCCAGACACGCTGGATGATGTGGTCCCATCTATAATCACACAGAAGTCATGTATTTCTAGGATTTGCGTTGGTGAAAGCTTTTTGACTTCGCAGCACGTTTGAGGTATGAACATATCAACACTGTATTGCTCTCCAGTGTTTCGGCCTGCTGGGGGTGAACGGAGCCGGGAAGACGTCGACATTCCGCATGCTGACTGGAGACACGCCGATCACATACGGAAAGGCTTTCCTCAGCCATCACAGGTGTGAACCTTCTCCACCTCAGCGCTGACTCAAATTCTGCCAGATCTTCCTCCACTAACTCAGCTGTGTGCGTGCGTTTGTGTTTCTCAGCGTGCTGACTGAGATGGAGCGAGTCCACCAGCTCATGGGTTACTGTCCACAGTTTGATGCCATCAGTGACCTGCTGACAGGTCGGGAACATCTGGAGCTGTACGCCCGTCTGAGGGGGATTCCAGAGGAGGCTGTCACCAAGGTAACTAAATCCTAAAGAGGTCCTTCACTCATATTTTTTATACATGTGCAGTGGTCTCTAGTAGGAATGAATGACTTGTAAGTTGTACTCTGGGGGAAAAGGCTCCGGTGCATCTGTTTGAGGATGTAGAATTCAGCCAGAGGGGAAAGTAGCTTCAGACGACAGGATTTCTGATTGGCTAACAGCAACGTGACTCTACTACTGACTCTGTTTGCTCTGCAACTTTGATGTTTTATCTCCACTAATAACACAAGCCTGGAGGAGTTCTGCTGTGTGGTGGAGTTGCTAATGCTAACGGTTAGCTTCTACTAGCCTAGACGTTCTCTATTGTTTCCTGGACGCTAAACCAACAACAACCTTCCCCGTTGTGAGTCAAGATCAGTGAGGCCATGAATGTTAAGTGACAGTGTGACGTAGATCTGTCAGGATTTGCAAATCCTAGAGTTTCACCATCTGTTTTCTATCAGAAGCTAATGCAGGAGATAGGTGTAGGACACAGTTTTCACATTCAGCCTGCATGAAAAACTCAGAGTGACTGATCATTTTCAAAAATAATAAGCAAAAAGTGGTTTCTCAGTGAAGGACCTCTTTAAGGAAGAGAGCTAAAGCTAGAATCATAAAAGAGCAAAATTCTTTAGTTATTTTCGTATTTGTAGAAACTGAGAAAAGTTTGAAGATTTTTCTTTTGAGAGGACATCATCAGACTTACACCAGATACAGTGTTACAGTCATTGGTGAAGTTTCTGTTCTGCTCTGTAGGTGGCGCAGTGGGGCGTAAAGAAACTGGGCCTGACTCAGTACTCGGAGCAGGAGGCTGGAGGCTACAGCGGCGGCAACAAGAGAAAACTCTCCACAGCCATCTCCTTCATTGGGGCTCCACCTGTTATTTTCCTGGTGAGGACTACAAACCTCACCCAGAATGACTTCCTTAAATAACTTAAACATGAGGCGCATTCATGGATTCTTTCCTTTTTCCCTCATCAGGACGAGCCAACCACTGGTATGGACCCCAAAGCCAAAAGGTTTTTGTGGAACTGCATCGTCAGCGTCACTAAGGAGGGCCGAGCTGTTGTGCTCACCTCCCACAGGTGGGAAACAGAGACACAAAACTCCTCAAATATATTTAGAATGTTCTTAAATGTTCTTTAGAGAGATCAAAGTCGTAACGATGATGTTTTCTGTGTTTGTGGCCAGTATGGAGGAGTGTGAGGCTCTATGCACCAGGATGGCCATTATGGTCAACGGCAGGTTTCAGTGTCTGGGATCTGTGCAACACCTGAAGAACAGGTAACCACACACACACAAACACATGAAGTCATAATAAATAAAACTTTGTGTCTAAATCCACTCACTGCTTCTAAGTCTCCTGAGCTGTAACGTGTTTAAGTAATAAATGTGTTTTTGTATTGTTCAGGTTTGGTGATGGATACACCATCATCCTCCGTCTGTCAGAAACTAAAGCAGACCCTGACGACTGTCCCGTTGACGCCTACATGAAGACGTCTTTCCCCGGCATCGAGCTGAAGGAGCGACACCAGAGCGTACTTCAGTACCAGCTGTCCTCACGCGCCTCCTGCCTCGCTCGCATCTTTGACGCGCTAGCCAACAACTACGAGGAGCTCGGCATCGTAGACTTCTCTGTCTCACAGACCACTCTGGACCAGGTGTGTGCAACCTGATGTTAATGTTTGAATATCAGTATTCAGAGAGAGTGGAGCTGTTTTTTGTAAGCTAAGAGCTTTTTAGGGAGCTAATGATTAGCATTAGAGTGCACATGAAACAGTAAATGGGTTATTTCCCTAACAGCTTGTTTGAAGACGTTGAAGCGAGTTGGTGGAGAAAGTAGCTTCAGACGACAGGATGTGGAGTCTTATTTCCTGATATTTGGACATCTCTCCTCTGATTGGATAACAGCAACACGACTCTACCACTGACTCTGCTCTGCAACGTTGATGTTTTATCTCCACTAAGAACACAAACCTGGAGGAGCTGCTAATGCTAACAGTTAGCTTCTAGTAGTCGAGACATTCTCTGCTGTTTCCGGAATGCTAATCCAGGAGATGGGTGTAGGAGGCTATTTTCATGTTCAGCCTGCATGAAAGAGTGACCGATTTTAATCAGAAATAATGATTAACAAATGTTTTTTCAGTGAAGTTGACCTTTAAATGTTTTATTTTTTTGTAGGTATTCGTGAGCTTTGCTAAGGAGCAAACTGATGACGACTGCCTCACAGATGTGGTCATAAGAAACGGAGCGGCACAAGACAGCTTCGTCCCCAGAGTGAACTCTCTCACCATCGCACCGCAGCCACCGGCCACATCTCCTCAGCAGAGGACGTCTCCTCGGCTTCCCGCTAAATCGCCTGACAGCATCCCAAAAGTAACTAAATCTAGAAAGGCCAAAGTCGGCAAGGCCGGTTCCAGCGAAGACAAAAGCAGCGGCGTGCCTTTGAAGAGGTTACCTCGGGACGAGGAGAACAGCAGCACTCAGAAGGAATCCAGTCAACCTCACAGCTCAAAACACAAAGAGAAGAGCTCCAGCAAAGATCCTTCTGTGCTCTTCATAGTCGGCAGCAGTTCACAGGAAAGCTCGCTGTGAAAGGTTAAAGGGCGCGGTGCAACACAAGAGGACCAAACTCAGATATGTTCATTTGAAAGCTGCAAACCTCTGCAACATGACACGAAGCAAGTTAGCAAAACAAGGAACTAAAGTCGAATCAAAAACACAAACTAATCCTTCATCCTATTGGCTGCTGTGCCTTGTTCACCACTTCACCCGCGGTGATGGATCATAAATGTGACCGAATCAGTCTCGTCTTCTCAGAGCAGTGGCTTATCTATCCTAAAGGGTTATTATGCATGCCTCGGTGTAAAAACACAGAGTTGTGTTTCTCAGGACCTTTGCTCTTTTTCAGTCTTACTTTTCTTGAGGGAGCACTTTAAAGAGAAGCTGCTGCAGTAGCTAAACAGTAGCTGGCTACGTGTGTAATGTGTTCTTATTGAGGGGATTTTATGGATTCATCTGAAGGTTGTTACAAGGCGGTTTGCTGTATCTCGTACTGCTTTAATGTTGCGTTGTTTTTAAGTCCAATATTTATTTATCTTTTATTTTTCATGTTTTTATTTATTCTTTGGGGATTCTAGTTGTTGTTTCTGTACAACAGAGGGAGTTATGTACAAGAAGAGTTCTTTTTATGTTGACGTTATTCTTCAAACATGCTGAACGTCAGACGTTTCTGTCTCTCTCAGCTGGACATCCTGTTGTCCTGAAAAAGCTCCAGACTCAACGTTGCTTTAACTGTGTTATAAGTGATTTTATGCCAAACTTTTATGAATCCAATCAAAGAAAAAATATATTGATCAATCTAAAATGGGAATGCATTGCCTTTGAAGGAATGTTGTTTTTATAATCTAATTGTTTATTTGTTTTGAACCAAACAACCCAGATCCGCTGATCTAAAACAGGCTGCTACTGCACTGAAATGCACCGTTCTAGCTTTAAACGTTTGCTGCTGTAGTAACCGTAGCGATGGCATGAGACTAAACAGTGCAGGATGTTTATTTTAAAATGTGAAGGGACTTGTCAAAGATTAATTGTGGAGCAATCAGGTTGAATGTTATATCTGAGCTGACAGCTCTCACTCCAGTTTTAATGTCAACTACATGTGATAGAGTGATGAAATATCTAAAAGTGTACTGAAATGATGCAAAACTGTTAGATTAGGTCAAATATCGTTTTGTTTTGAAGTGAAAGTCTTCGATCCAGAATGTGGACCACTACTTGAACATCGTTTAAATAAATGAACTTTAAAACAATGTTTTTGTCATGAAAAGAAATAAAAGTATTCTATTTCCATTTTATTTTGCTGCGGTGGTTATTATTGTTTTGTTTGTTGTTATTTTTAAGTTTCTGAAAAGTTGAGGTCATCAATTTCATCATAGTGAGGATGAGCTACGTTTTGGGTGCAGACTGAACATGTGGAAAGCTCGTTGAGGTTGCTGCTTTTTGTTTAAATTTTACAAATCAATATAATCTTCTGTAGCTCCTGAAGACAATGGGCAGCAGTAGCTCAGGAGGTAGAGCGGGTTGTCCAGTAATCGGAAGGTTGCAGGTTCGATCCCGGCTCCGGCCAGAGATTGCTGCTGTGTGTCCTTGGGCAAGACACTTAACCCGCCTTGCCTGCTGGTGGTGGTCGGAGGGACTGGTGGCGCCAGTGCTCGGCAGCCTCGCCTCTGTCAGTGCGCCCCAGGGCAGCTGTGGTTACATCGTAGCTCATCCCCACCAGCGTGTGAATGGGTGAATTGAGTTGATTGTGTTGTGAAGCGCCTTGGGGGGTTGTAGAACCCTAAGAAGGCGCTATACAAATACAGGCCATTTACCATTTACCAACGTACAGCTCCTAAATGTAAATAAACCCTATTTAAATTCAGGAAATTATCCTTTTTATATCAAAGAGCATCAATTTACTAAAAATCTAAAAAGTTTCTCCGTATAAAATGCCTTCCGACGATCAACAGACCCATTACAACGTAAGTCACGTTAAAATACTTTAATTTTGAGAAGAAGATTGTTTACACGAAGGAAATTAACGTTAAGGATGAAAGTACAAAGTGTTGGTTTGATCTTTGACCATTGTCAGTGTTTGAGAGCTGTTGCCCTCTAGCGGCGATTTAGTGATACTACAAACAATTGACAAAAACTGACTGCGTTTTAAAGATATATTTAATTTTTTTCCAATCACTTTTGATGTAACTAAGAAGCCGCAAGAGGGTAATAGTTTACTTCCAGTTCTTTTATTTTTTATTTACATTTTTATTTTAATTGTTTTAAACCATTTTTAATTTTATTTTTCATTTTGTTCTTGTGATTTCTATTTATAAAAATAATTTATAAAAATAAAAAAATAAATCACTTCTTTTTCACTATTTTACCGTGTGCTTAAAAAACTGCATCAGCCGGTTACTCCAAAAGTCTACCACCTTTGTTGAAAATAGCAATGTTTTATATGCTATTGCATTTTATTGTACTCTATGTTTTGTCATTTGAGTTTTAATTTAATTTAAATGATTTCATTTGGTTCGTGTGTTGGTATGGATTTAGCCTAGTGAACTAGACCAAATTCTTGCCTTGCAAAGTTTGTTTATATATTCACATATATAGGATGGCTTGCCAGGCTAGGTGTGGATTGCAGTTACTGTAATGTCACAAAATAGCCACAAGAGGGCGACATTACTTCAACGTCAGCATAAGACAAAGATCTAAACGATACAAGACAAATCACTGTTTTATACTTTTTGTGTTTGCTAAATATACTTCAACTAGTTGGTCTCAAATGTCTCATACTTTGGTTTAAAATATCTTCTTTTTAAACAACAGTCGTATAGGTATAATTCCTTCCAAGATTGCTGTTGGACTTACGTTTGTCCTAAAAGAGCAAAGGTTTGTCCACAGGACAGTCTTTACTGTAAAACGACACGGAGTGAACACTCTGTCTTTTTCATTGATCTTCGACGGAAGATATTTTTTGCTCGCCTCATAAGCTAGAAGCTAGCTTGCACTTTCGATGTTTTGACTTTTGTATTCGTGCCTACACCCTGTCCTTTTCATACTTTTCGCGCAGCTTTTCAATTTCTTCTTTGAATAAAATGGTTGTTTTGACAAATGCTGATGAACAACAGGATTATATGTGAGTGTCAATTTCTATTTTACGTGAGCTAGTCATTTGATAGCATTAGCCAGAATTGCTTTATCTATATAACCTTAACCCTACATCCATGGTTATTTAATTTTATTTAATTGGTTAAGACACCGGGTTGACTCGTTAATCAAACACAAATCAGTGTCGTTCAGTGGCGGTGTCTTGTTAGCTCAGATTTAAACCACAGACATGTTTTAAACCGGTTAAATGCTTGTTAGCTCTTAGCCGCTAAGCTAGTTTATTTGTCCTTTATTTTTTTAATCCGTCCGTTGAAATTCAATTATTGTTTATCTAAACAATAGGATTGCAACTCTTTGTAATTCTGAACATGTTTGTGAACTAAATCACATATTTCACATCCCGGAAGAGAAAAATATATGAAGGAGGGCGTGTTATCTGTAAGTCTGCATTAAAGCCATAGTCAGTGCGTTTACATGGGCAGTATCAACATCTAAGTCGATCCTGGTCGAACTTATGATAATAAGCTGCGAGTCTTTATCCTCGTTTACATGCGCTATAGAAAACCGACTTCGCAAATGAAGTTCGTTCCACTCCGGTACAGTAGGGGGCGACATGCGCCCTTTCATGTCGGGCATTGTTCCGGTTAGCTTGTAGCAACACAACTTGTAAACAAACGCTGGCGGGAGTAAATGAGACGGAATTGAAACAGGAAATACACCGTGGATGAAAGAATGGACAACAACAACGCTGCAGCACAGCTTATTGGTTCGTACTGCGCTGTTAGATGTCGTTACGCGTGGTACGTTGTGGCGGTGATATTATCAGACGAGCTCTACTCTGGTCGCGTCACTTCCGGAACGCGAGCGTCTACACGGTTCAGCTCGGCTGACCCGTTTACATGCAGAAGGAAGTCAGATAACTACCGCATTATCTGGGTGCTTCAGCCCGACTAGAAGAAGTTCACTTTCAGCCAGACTAACGCGTTTACATGCATTTAAAAAAACCGATGTTAGTCTTTTTAGGGCAAAAGTTCGGTTTTCTGACGTGCATGTAAACGCACTGACTGTTTGCTTTCTTAATCGTTTAACCTGAAAAGGTTTCAATGTCAGGACGATCCTAACACACCCTGCTGGAGACTAGTTTATGTTGCTGATGATGACATGTGGAGCGAACGAAGTCTAAAAACGGAATCAGCTGGGTAAAGTTAGCATCGATCCTAGCACAGGAGGCTCCACACGCCCACTGACCTACATCTGAAACTGCTGCAGGTTGCTCAGTTTTCCCTGTCCTGATGGTCCTGATCCACTTCAACACAGCAGAGATAAACGAGAAGCAGCACAGAAAAATAAGGCAAATATTAACGTTTCTGCTGGTTCTTAATTCTCAGCTGCCTTCTATTTATTCTGTCAGTGCCGTCATGCTAAGTGTTGCAATCATGAAGATCAGGTTAATAAAAGCAAGAACTAAAGAGACGGGCTTCTGCACAATATTCCTGAGGTTTTAGGATCACTGACAGATGCCTGGTACTTAATATTATTAGATTTCTCTAAAAAGAATCCCCAGCCATTACACAAAGGTGTTTTTACATGACGTGTCTCCTTTTGGGCTGATTTTATAAACATTCAGTTTACATGAGTCTAAAAAAGTTCAAAGGAAACAAATCCAGCATTTAAAAAAAATCTGTTTAGCAAAATGTTATGAATCAGTTGTTTTTGATGAAATAGTGTTCACAGAAATCAAGGTTAGGAGTGAATGAATGAAAAAGACCCAGTTCAACTAAAGATCCTTGTATTTTTGTGTTTTGTTTGTCCAGCCTGATAGAGGAGCGTAAATGCTCCTCCCTGCCCTGCTCTCCAGCTAAGCGAGTGTCTCCTGCCAAAAAGAAGCAGTTTTACATCAATCAAGCCATCCGCAATTCCGACCTCATTCCTCGCGCCAAAGGCAAGAAGAGCCTTCGCCGTCAGGAAAACAGTAGGTTTTCATTACTCCCACCCAGGTTAAAACCAGCTGTTTTAGGCTGGAAAACAGAAACTTCATAAACTTGTTTTTAAAGCCTTTTGAAGCTCCTGGGTTTAATGAATCGTCTCACTCGTCTGATCCTGTTCCTTTACTCAGCGCGCTATCTCGCCAATCTCCTTGAGAAAGACGAGTGCTCCAAAGATGACCTGGAGGTGTGCAGTAACCCGGCCATCCCGTCCATCTTCACTGAAGCCTGCACTAACGGGAACTACATAGAGGTACGCATCTGAGACGCAGCTTGGTGTGTTTCTGTCCAACATTCAAACGGTTTTTGTTGTTTGTTCATTTCCTCTGTGTCTCACGAGTCATTCAGAGGATGTGTTGATCAGTATTTATCAGACTCCAAACACACTAACGACTGACGCAGACTTATGACATCATCTGCGTGTTGTAGTCGTGGAACGACTTCATGAATTGCTCTGGCGAGGAGCAGGAGAGGCTGCTATCTCTGCTGGAGCAGGAGGAGGCCAAGAGGAAAAACAACAATAATAACAACCAGCTCCTCAAAGACCAGAGGAACAGTGAGTTTCTCTTTGTTTGTTTGTTACGTGGCTGTTTGGTTGACTAACACTCATCTTTCCACAGTTTATCCTGCCTTCACCGCTCAGGACTGCTACTTAAGAATCGATCGCAGACTTCGAGTGACTCTGAGAAGGAAACAAATACCCATGGTGGGTGTGGCCTCCTCGTCGCTGCTTTGAAAGTTCCTGTTTTATTACCTAAGAAGCTTCTTTGACTGAAAGATTTCTCACACATGGTTATAAACAGCTTACAGACATGTCTTCTGTTTATTTCTCTAAACAGCTGTTAATAGTTTTCCTGACCTCAGATATCCTGTTTTGTTCTGCTAAAATGGTTATACGTTTGTTTTTCTTTCTTCCTTAAATGACTCGTTTAGCTTCTGTTTTCTTAGGGAACGCTGGAAGTTCTTGAGGAAAACCTTCTGAGCTTCTTCAGCGCTGAGCCTCGCTCCGTTTACACCACCGTCCTCAGCAGCAGGTAGAAATCCTCTTTCTGTTGCCTGATAGTTCACCTCTCCTCAAAAGCCACGGATGAATTTTCCTAAAAACAAAGACTACACGGGTAAGTTGGTGGAGTGTAGACATTCTGCAGCACCGCTCCTTATGGTTGTAGCTGCTTTATTAATCCACAGACTGTATTGCTTTTAGATTATGGGAACACGGTTGGATATTTTATAGGGAAAAGGAAAATTCCGGGGTGGTTTCTTTACACTAACAAGCCTCCAGATTCCTGGATTGTCTCGTCGGTTTTTGAGAGGACACAACCTCCGCCGACGCAGCGGCTCTCTAAATTGCATTAACACACTTCTGCGTCCTGTTGCCCGGTTTACGCGATCAGCCTACGATCACTCAGGCTGAATACCCACACTGATGGGCTTTAATCGGATTTGCCCACCTGGAAAAGCAATTTCTATTAAATTAGATGAAACCTTCATGAAGCTGAGAGAGAAGCTGAGTCGCTTCTGAATCGGGACACAAACAAAAGCAGGATGTGAGGAAATGGGGGTAATTGGTCCTAAATAGACCCACCGGATTGATGTGTGCAGGTAAAAAGGCTCCTGACAAAAGTCAATTATTGCTCAGATTGATTGTGAACGATGGAGTCACGGTGCTGTTGTTTGTGTTTGTGAACCAGTTTTGAGAGGCTGCTGCTTCACGCCATCTGCCAGTATATGGACCTGGTCTCTGCAAGTGAGTGGAAGTGATGCAGAACAGAAACGTCCACCTTAAACGTACCAAAAAGCATAAATAACGATAGCGATGAACATGTTTGTGTTGGGCCTCCAGGCATCGACAACAATGGGTGTCGTCAGACTGAAGTAGTGAACAAGCAGGAGGAGTTTCTCCCTCCTGACCTGCTGCTGTCGGCCTACCTGGAGCAGATGAGCTGAGACCAGAGCCACACGACGCCTGTCGAGTCCATCCAGCTGAAAAAATGTCTGCTTCTGTTTTCTTTTCTGGTTTTTCTGGAGTCAGTTTTCCATTTGACCCACAAACAGGTAAAAATAGAGCAAAAGAGGTTGTTTTTGTTGGTTTAACAAACCGATTTACCATCTGATGCTGACATCAGCTAAACTAGTTCAAACTCACAGCCAGAGACACGTGAATACGTCTCTTTGACGTTTGTGAACGCTCACATCACAAACGACTTTAATGGGTTTTTATGAGTGTCGGTCCTCCAGTCAACATAATTAAAACATGATTCTAAACTATGGTTCGAACACGGTTTATAAATTCACTCAGAAACTGTGAACGCAGCTCTCTGTTCCTCATTAGAGCTGCGTTCACAAACAACTGGAACTATCACTTGTTCATTCCCTCAGTAGGGTCACAGGGAACTGGTGTCTAACGCCAGCTGTCCCCAGGTGAGAGGTGGTGGACTTCTGGACAGGTCTCCAGTCCATCATACTCTCATGTAGGGACAGTTTATAGGGCTTCCACACTAGCATCGGCTCCACCCCGCCTAGATAGGGTAGGGATTGTTCACATCAGCAACCGGTCATATTTTCAGCCCTCTTCCCAAGGCGGTCTGCTTCAGGCTGAACTGGTCCAACACACCCACTGCCAACTGATTGGCGGACTCAAATTCACACCTACCATTAGGAGGAGCCTCTGATTGGCAGATAGAATCAGCCAGTGGGGGTTTCCCGCATGCGCGATTCATTATCATTCTCTGTCTCTGTCATTTTCTCTGTCTCGCTCTGAGGAGCACACACACACACACACACACACACACACAGACGGACAGCGCTGCCAGGCTTGAGCTGTGCCAGGACAAACAGCAAAGCAGGATGCAATATCAGAGTCAGAGTCTCCAAAAGCAACACTGCTCACAGCCACCTTTGTTTAATTTAAGGAAGACACCGCAGACTTCTCCGTGCTCAGTCACGTCCGCGTTCCTAAGGATGTGTGGAAGAATGTGTGTAATCAACCTCGCCAGGCTGGGGCGGGCGGAGCAGAGTGGAGCCGGCCCTGGTGTGGAAGGGCTGCTAGAGTCACCAGTTAACCTGACATGCATGGTTTTAATCTGTGGGAGGAAATTAAAGTACCTGTAGAAAACCTGCACATGCATGAGGAGAACATGCTAACTCCATGCAGAAAGGCTGCAGACAGGATTTGAACTTGCAACCTTTCTGCGAGGCGACAGAGGCACTATGCAACGCTCTGGAAATATTTGAATATTAAACGACTAAATTAAAGGAACTGGGTTTGTTTTTTTGGTATTTCTGACTTTAGTTGGTGTATTTTAGATATTTATTCCCATATTTTAAATTAAGAAATGAGAAGATTTAATTCTGGCTCCACCCACTGAAGCATGAGTCAGATAGGAGGTGGGTTTAGTTGTACCTGTTAATATAACATCATGAAAAAACACCGTCACCAAAAAAAAGTCTAATCCAATGGAGCTCATTAAAAAGCTCAAACACTGAAAACCAGTCAAATGTCTTCAGACACGTCATGATAACGGCTTTTTTATACCTTGTTAAAAAAATGGAAAATTGACTTGTGAGATTTTTAGTTTTTTGTTGGATTCATGAAAAGGTCCAAACACATCACTGCCTGAAACCTCACCTGTGTGGTTTGTGTTGGGAGCATGAACATGAATTAATCTGTGCTCGTTGCAGATGAAACCATGAATTTATTTTTATTATTATTTTGGGAAGTTATTGTTCAGCGGTTCTCTGTATTGTCAGCAGATTGTTTCTGCTTTGTTCTTCACTGGATGTGTTTAAATCAGAGTTTAGTTTACGTCACGTCTCAACACCTGGAGACACCTGGAGCTGCTGCTGGTTTCACCAAACAAACCAGTAATGAGCTGCATATCTGAAAGCTTTTCTCCATCAGTTGTGTGTGTTTACACTCAGATATGTGATATTACACTGTGGAGTGTGTAGATGTGACACTGACACATGCAGAACTACAATTAGGAAGTTTTCTTGGTTAAAAAAACAACGCTACAGTCCTGGAAAGCAAAAAGCTTCTGCCTTATGAACACAGTTTCTATGGTTTATCTGTACAGACGTTTCTACTTGACCAGATATTTAAGTCGTTTATCTGGATAAAGAAAGGAAACATCTGATTTCTCTTTCTTCTACGCTGCCTTCAGCAGTGTCACAAAACTTGACTCGTTGGTGCATTTTGTTAACAACCAAAGTTTGTTTGCTGCGTCGATGTCCGACTGCTCAGGCTTTGATCTTTTCTCTCTGAATGTTCTGTCTTTTTTCACATGTTGTCGTTTTCTGTGCGCTCTCATGAAACGACCGAGGTGTTCACCCCAGCTCCTCGGGGTGCTAAAAAGCTTTTCCCTACAGGCTCTTGAGGTGTCGATGTTTAATTTGACTTGTGCCATAAAGCCTGGTAGTCTGAGAGCTTTATTCATTCTGCTGAAACATGTGTGTATATATGAGGTGCATATTTAATGGAGCTAATAAATAATTTAAGATGCGTGTGCTGTCATGTTATTGCTGAATAAGCTGAAAAAAATATTATATTTCATGGATAAAGTCAGTGTTTTGTTCTCTAACCTGCCTTCAAGTCTGAGCCCAGTGTAGAAATATTAATTACAAGTTTAAAAAAAACATGAATTTAATAAGAACTGGATTTAAAATGATTAAGATGCATCAAAGAATATTTGATGTGTAGTCAAGTGATTTTTTTTCCATCTTTGCTGCACAAGTTACCCAAAAAATCTCATGTTTAGAAACTAATACTAAATATTTTAAATAAATTTTTATTGACTACAAAACGATTTAAAGGTTGAATATGAAACAATTTAATAAAAAGCTATATTTTTAAAATAATCCCTCCACGGGGCGTTTAGAGGTGTGCAGAATGAAGGTACAGTATTTCCTTTAAAAGCTATATTTTAATTAAAAAATAATCAAATATTTATTTTGACGGGCACGACACTGGGATTATGTTTACATCTAACAGCCAACAGAGGGCGCCATTGCAGGCTTCCAAACACGGTAAACAGTCCGCTCAGCACAGCGAGGCTGGCACTGTGGAAAATGGCGACTCTGCAAGTCAAGCAGCTGCTTCTGAGCCCAGAAGATGTCGTTATCCTTCTCAGAAGAGGAGCGACCATAAAAGATCTAAAACCAGGGTGAGGTTAGGTCGTCACTGGACGTGGTGCTGGCTGGTCACTTCACGTATCAGCAGCAAACCTGGCATCCTGATGGCTGGAAACCTTGTTCTATTGTTGCAACTACAACCTCCACACACTAGATGTCGCTGTGGTGTTCCATATTCAACCTTTACGTGTGTTCAAATCAATTTTGAAGAAGGTAAAACAATAAAATCCCTTTCAATATTATTTTAATCTGTCAGTTTAGATGATTGCATAGCTACTGGAGATGTTATTTATAAATTTAGATTTTTATTTCTTTAAATTTGAAGCAGCTTTGTTCTAAAAAGGATATTTTAGAAGGAGTTGAACCACATGGATTCTATGCAGTTTTGGTTTGCTTTTAGCACCCCCTAGTGTCTGTTAGTGAAAGTAAAAGTGAAACTTATCTCCTCGCTGTGCGTTTGTCTTTTTAACACGGCTTAATCTAACTGCTGAAGCCTTCATTAGTGTCTACAGGAGCGGTTCATCACTAAATCAAACAAATCAGCTGTGTTCATGATCTAAAACATGCAGGAAACATGCTGGAAGCAGACTGCAGCACCAGGTATGTCAGCTCCTTTTTTCAAAGTGCAACAGGGACCGGACAGCCACTCTGAAGTTGCAAGTGTGGTATTCTGGCCACAGAGGGTGGTGGGGGTCTGAGTGACATTTCATTACCCTGTAAAGGGTCATTTTAGCACATCCTGGCTCAAGAACATCATTTAAAAACATGAAAAATTTGCATAATATGGCTTTAACATCATGCTTTGGTTGGGGTATTCTCACATAATCCACTAGATGGCGCCAAAGTACAACAAATCTGTCACAGTGAACTAATTGAGTGAAGTTTTTTGAACTACTGGATCATTCTGATGTTGCCAACACTTGTTTTTTTCACAGAAGAGAGAAATGAAGAGCCACAGGTGGTTAACAAGATCAAGGCGATGTGGTTAAGCGGTTTGATGAGTTGGCAGCATTAGTTTCCAGCTAAGAAATGATGGAAATCAGCATTTTGATAACAGCAAAAATTACAAAATTTCAGCCGACACACGGTGAGGTGGCACTCAAAGTGAGACGTGGTCTGAGCCAACAAATACAGGATATGAGCAGCATAATTTTATTTCCTTTTTTTTATTTGCATTGTTGTGTGTGGTGTCTTAATTTTCAACAGCCTGGTCTGAGCCTAAAAACAGTTTATAATATTTAAAATCCAACATAAAGGGAAGTGTTGCTTCATGTTGAAGCCAAATTTAATAGCATTGTATCATAAAAGAACAAGTCACGGTAAAAAAAAAACTATTTTTAACATAAATATTACTGATGTGTGTTTTTAAGTTACGCAAAAAGAACATAATGATGTTTTTTATCACTGTTGTGCATCTAAAGTGGTAAAACCATACATTTCTAATTCTGCAAGTTGTTTAAAAATCATGTTTCAGTAGTATTTTCTACTAGTGTGACTTAAGGCGGTTATTTCCAGTCTGAACCACACCCTGGCAGAGGTCCATTTGAGCTGAGACGCATCAGTCGTCTTTAATTATTTTGGTATCAAGTGTGAAATTGCAGTTGTCATCACCAGCTAAGCTAATTTGAATTTCATTTCATCTGTCAGTGAGTGGAGGGCAATGAACACGTGTGCATCCTGGATTCAGTTTCATCTGATAGAGGATTGGTTTTCTGTTTTAAAATATCTTCCTAAGCTCTTTGTTTTTAGTTAACAGCTGCAGCCACCGTCCACAGCAGCATGGTTTTATTCAACAGTAAAATGCATTTTTTTAAAGTGGCTGTTTAGGAGGTTATTGGGGGCTGAAATTTGGCACAAATAACAGTTTTTGTTTTGAAAATGTAACAAAATGATAAATGTACACATGTTCAACTCTATTTGGTTCATTTTCAGCGATCAGCAGAACATTTTTTAAATTAAGACACATAAACAGCAGCGCTGAGGGTTATTGTCCTGTTGAGTCTCATAAATAGAACCAACATTTGACATGAGTGTGG
Source organism: Aphyosemion australe (assembly GCA_006937985.1). Taxonomy (NCBI): domain Eukaryota; kingdom Metazoa; phylum Chordata; class Actinopteri; order Cyprinodontiformes; family Nothobranchiidae; genus Aphyosemion; species Aphyosemion australe. Next base: position 725,700 of record SSNS01000148.1, on the reverse strand, counting down.
TGATATCAAACAATTTTCTGTTTAGTGTTAATAATAAATCTGTTTCTGTGTGACTCATTCATTCAGACTTGTGAAGATAAAAGGTCAGATAAAGACAGTTTAGGTGAGTTCCCTTCAACTCCCCCATTTTCACAGAATGAGCTGTAGCTCTGCTAGCTTCAGGTGAAATTACTGAGCTCAATCAAAAGAAATCTTTGTTATAAAACTATATTACAACCTGAATAAACATCTTAAAGTCCATTTTGATTCACTTTTTATTCGAGGGGATGTGTAAAGAAGAGGAGGGAACTATTTTGGTTTGGATTAGGACAAATGGCAAAAGTTCACTTTTAAATGACCTAAAAATATATAAATATTTCTGCTTTTCAACTACCTAATGAACATGTTTCTTTTTGTTCCACAGTTTTTTCTCCTATAAATTAAATATAAAATTATATATTTTAAAGCTAAAATATGAGAAATATCAAGAACTTGTGTCACATAATGACTGGTTTCATTATGTGTAATCAGGTAGTTATTTTTGCCATATTTATAAACACTTTTTCATTTGATAGATAATAAAGCTGATAAGAAACACGAATTTTAAACATAAATAAGCCCGTCAGAGGGCTTTATTCCGTTTAGAAATAAAAATTTCTTTTTGGCACACAAATAATATTTGCCAGTAGATTAAATTAGGCTATTTGTGCGAATCTGATGACAAACTTTACTAACAGTGTCACATTTTCTCAGATTTATCCGTGGGTGTGAGTTTGAGTCGGACAGACTCACGGTAGCACCGGAGCCGCTCCCGGTCGGTTTTACGGCTCACACACCCCGCCGCGGGGGGTGGGGGTACACGGGGGCCCGGCCCCTGCTGATTCAGAGGTTAGGAATTTGCATCTGATTGCTGTTTGTCAACCAATGATGTGACTGAAGGCTGGAGAGTCTCCACGCCTCTCACGGTCCGTGTGTCTGTCTGAGTCAAACTCCGAAAACACAAATTCACACGCTAGAGCCGAATGCGTGGATATCATGCAGCCGGTCACATGAAACCACTTCGTTTTGAGCTGATAGACACACGAGCCACCCCTCCTTTTCATCGATTTGGTGCAATTTTCTTTTCTTTTTTCTTCTCCTCCCTCTGAACTGAAGGGGCAGATTCAGAATCCAGAAAGGAGAAAAAACAGGAATGTTTCTTCCGGCTCCAAACGGTGTGAAAATCGAACGGAAGCCGATGTGGTAAGGTTGTTTATTTAATCCCCTTTTGCTTTATTTATTTTTATCTTGTTGACTTTGAAACCATTTTCTTTTTGTAAAGCTTCCTCATTTCTCTTCTTGTTGTCCGAGCCGTCAATTAAAGGGCGCAGTTAGTTTTTTTTTTCGCTGTAAAAATCGATTCGACGTTATCAAATGGCTGATCGATAACCTATAGCAAAGGTAGAGGATAAACTCAACGGCTGCCGTGAGTCACCCGCTGCGACGCACCGGGGCAAACGGTTGTGTTTTCATACTCAAACCGGATCAAAGATGAATCCTTTTTCTACAAAATGTTTATTTTCTTGGTTTGTTTTAATCTCGTTTTACCAAAATACAGAAAGTTGAGCCACTCGGTCTGTTTTAGCTTAACTTCTGTACGTAAGATACGTTCGAATTCTGACCGTCAAGTAGCTTTTCGGCTCTCATGTGAATGTCGTAAAAATAGTTTCTGATATGAAATTACGGTTTCAATTACCAACACAAAGTAATTTGTTTACTTTTTATGTTAAAAAATCTCTTTCATAAGAGACTACTGTAATTACACACAAACCACTGTCGTTTCCTATTAAATACTTGCTTTTTAAAAAGTACACATATTTTAGGGTTGTGGCGTTTCCTACGTAGGTTGAACGCAACATTTTACAACGTCACTAAACATTTACTGATATATTGTACAGCATAAGATCATTAAATTGCCCTCTCAGTGAACATATAAAAGAAACGTTTGCCCTATCTGTCACTTTAGTGGAAAAGGTAGAGTATTAAAATATTTTTATGGATGAATTTGAAGTTTGTTAGCAGATTTATGTCATTTATTGTGTTGATGCAGCTGAATAAAGAAGAAGAATGGATCCAAAGAGTGGACTGAAACTAAACAAGATTATTTTTTAAAAGTTAAATGACTGTTTCAGTTCCTCACACTTAGGCTTGTGACCAAAATGGTGTTTCAATGTGATTATTAGCTCTGAATTTGCATTGTTTTCTGACAATCCAAGCTTTTTAAGTTATTCTGAATAACCTATTTCTGCCATCAAATTGTTGCAGAAAAGAGGAGCAAAGGTAATTCATCTAAAGCAGATTAAATAGCTGAAATAACTGCGCAAGTGTGAAACAACGAAGGAGATATGTGGATAAAATTCTTCATTGGGTGTTAGGAGAGCGTTGGACACAAGGAGGGAGCTGCCTCCAGGACCACAACAGCGTAGTGATGGGAAGTATTTCTCCGTATGACGTCAGCCAGCATGAAGTGGGTCAGCAGACTTTTTATCCCAAAAGGAGTTCAAGAGGTCCTTGTTCTATATTCTGTTGGGAAATTTGGCTTGGTTACACAAAGCTGATAAACCTCCCAGCCACATCCAAGAGAGCCTGGCATTTGGTTTGTGGTTGGTGCTAAAGTTTCTCACCCAGAAGTGGAGAGTGGTGGGGGAGTGAGGGGACACAGGAAGCAGGGTTTGTTTTGAAGCCAGCTAAACGTCTTTTGTCTTAATGACCTTCAGTGTAGCGTACGTGCTCTGAAAGCAATTAGGACAACTTTGTTCACTAGAGATCCCCAGGTTTTCATTTTTTAACAGTCCCAATTTATCAAAATTAGGACTTTTTTTAAAAAAAAGTTTATGACACTGATTGCCTCATATTGTTCATTAGGCATAATGGGATCACACAAAAGCAAAGTTCTGAAAAGTTTCAGTTTGTCACAGACTAAAGGCGAAAGTGGAAGTCAGATAAAAACACTTTCATAAAAAACCAAGTAACTTGATTTGAAGCTAAATGAACATGAAAAGTGCCTTTCAAGGTTTGGAAATAAAAGAAAGTGTCAGCTGTTAAACTGCAGAACGTGGCACCATCTCAAAAGAGATTTCCTTTGCCCTTATCACACCTGCACCCCACTGTGCGCCAATCACCTTAGGAAAAAAATGCCTCTCTAATCTCTTTGGTCCAATCTGGCATATGGTATCCTTCCTCTGACCGGTACTGCCCCCCTCCTGCACCAGGGTTTCCAGTGGAGAGAAATACTGCTACAGCAAGCAGGTGGGGGTGGGGTAGGGGGCATTTCCGTTGCGATTGGCCCAGCGAGGATTAGAAACGTATGGAAGGCGACGGAGTTCAGCTCTTAAAAACCTTCGTTTGCTTTATGGAATGTGTTTAAAGGCACGTGTTGCTGTTTTTTTTTTAAAGCTGATACCTGTGTTGCACACACCGCTGTCCATTTCCTGTCAAAGTGACCTGTTAGAAAAAGCAGCAGATGTATAAACCAGACCTTGCGTCTGCTCAAATGATTTGCGAGGTAAACTGTGGTTTTTAGGACTTCTATCCATTAGACAGAGTAAGATTAAAATAAAATGAACATTAACCCATCAGCACATGAAGCACATGAAGCTTTTTGCCCATAAAAACAAAGGGCGACTGTAAAAAACTCTCCTCTATGGAGTTTGTGGGGGGAAAAGGTATTTATAATGCTTTTATTTTACATGGCAGTAAATGTAGTTGCGACCCTTCTAGGTCTTTGTTGAGGTCACTGGGGTCATTGTTTGCTGTGGCATACACACCTGTTGTATTTTACACCGATAAGCATTCACACATCTCAGAATACCAGTATTGGCTGTTGTCTTTTGTTGTTGGTGGTAAACACTCTAAAGGTGAATATGTGAAAAGATAAATGTGTGTCACCTGACTCAGTCAGGTGATGTTATTTAACATTTCAAAATAAATGACTATAAAGAAGAGTTTTTCAACCGTTGCAGCTTCCTAACCTTTTACCCTCAGACCGGATATGAATTCATTAATAAAAACTAGGGATGTGTATTGGTGAAATTCTGGCGATACGACACGTATCATGATACAGGGGAGACGATATATCACGATATATTGCGATACATTCAGCCAGATGATATTAGCGATTTTTTTAGACTGAATTTATTGTAGAAAATTCAATAAACAGTCCAAACTGATACGAAACATGTTTAACATGAGGTATCTGAACCATAACAGAGGGATTTACATTTCAATGGTGGAAACAAAACCCATTGCACACTGCTGCCAACTAGCGGTCGGTGTTTGAATTGCGCCAAAAGAAAAGAAAATACACAAATGTTTGCATGTAAATTCTTCCAAAAAAATCGATACACAGCTTTTGAATATCGATATAATATCGCAGGAAAAATATCACGATATATTGCCATATCGATATTTTCTTACATCCCTAATAAAAACTCATAACAGGTGGTGCTGACTGAAGATGTGTCTTATTGGAGCATTTGGGTTCAGTTGTGTCTGTTTGTTGTTGTTTGTATAGAGAGAGATCGAGCTGTCATTTATTAGAGGAAACCCGTCCAGCTTCCTGTAACGGCAGATGCCCCATCTCATGCCAAGGGTGTTTGAAGAACGTTTGGAAGTAGAAAGTGTACGATGCAAATAACACGCAGAGTTAGCCCTGGGGCCTCGTGGCTGAGCGAGCGACAGTCAGTGGCAGTTTGCCACTAAACAGGTTACCGGCTGTAAATTAATGACAGGCAAACATGCAGAGACAAGACCGACAGCTCTCTTTGTTTTCTTATGATCAGACTGCAGAATAATCCTCCACCGGGTTGCTACTCTATTCAGATCTTTTTTCAAAGCTTACGGGTGTGGGCTTAAGCTCAAACATTGTAACATTCTCAAACATCTCAGCACTAACCCACCTGTAAATATCAGCCTGTATCACAGTGAGTCCTATCTTCACACCACACGCTTTCCTGCCTTTAAAGCAGCACAAGTGGTTTGGCTGCCTCAGTTGTTCTTGTGCCAGAAAGCTGCTCTTTTTTTCTCTCTTTTGTTGACATGTGGAGCAAAATCTCTAATGTTCATCCAAAAGTGCAGGAAAACCTCACCGGATACTTTATTTTTTTTTTTGGCTGGCGTCTTGGGGAAATCCCATCCAGGCTGAGTGTGACGCAGGTGAAACGAGGGGTCTGGGGTTTTGGGATTTCTCGCGGTTCCTGAAGCAGACTCCTGTGTCGTAAGCTCAGTCAGCGGCTCGTTCTGGGTTCAGCACAAGCACGATCTCCTCCGGTCCGCTTGGATGCGAGTACACAGCTGCAGCGTGCTCACACGTCCATCAAACATGGCACATTTGGGTTTTTGTGTGAGCAGGCTGTGGCAGTCTACCCTCAGCAATCAAAACTAATCGAATCAGATCTATTTCCCCTGCAAGTAAATAAAGATTGCACATCAAACTTTAACCCGTGTCTGTTCATAGCAGTGGCCATCTTTATCCCACCTTTTATATATAAGATTTCCACTCATCCATCAACTTTGTACACACAAAAACTCGATTGTTAAAGATCACAATGCAGTGACGTGACGGCACAATCACCGTATAAACCAACAAGTTAATCCAGTTTTCCTGGCATTCAAAGAAAAGTGCAAACCCCCTACTCCACCTCTCCCTCACGAGACGAACCAAAGGCCATGTAGCTAGCTCCGCAAGCTGCAACACGCAGCTCGTCTCCAAAGGTTCATTTTTTCCACGCTTAAGTCAGTTTTTGCTCAAGAATTTCACCTGAAAGCAGCCGTGGGGAGATTTCAAACAGCTGAGCGTTGAAGTAGCTTCATTTTGCAGGGAGTGTACACAATATCAAAAGTAACACACGTACACACTGTTTGGTTACTTTCTAGGCTGTTAAAAACATTTTTTAGCACAAACATCAGCTCGTGGTCTAAATCTGAGTTAAGCATCAGAATAAAAGTCATTATGACTCCGGTGACCACATTTAAAAATGGGCTGTGCTTCCCCACCAGGGCTGTCATCACATGAGATTTACATTTACTCCCATAATGCATCTGTCTCCATGTCAAGCTGTAGGAGCAGTTGTGACATGGCAAGGTCCACGAGTGAGCTGGCAACATTTCAGCTGATTCAGCAGAGATTTTTATTATTTGACTCTCCAGCTGATGATTTGTTTCCCTTCTGGACACAAGTACGTCTTTAAAGATGTGTTTAAAGTCCGTCTTTGCTGAAGACGGTTCTGTATGACACACAGAACCGTGTTTAACACAGATTTAATTCTAATTTCTTACCTAGACTGAATGATTCTAAATTAAAACAGACATCAGAGTGGATTATTATCTTAAATTAGCACTCTATGTCTTTGCTGGCACAAACTCAGAGCAGTACAGATCATTATTGTGGTCACAGCGGTAACACAAATCTCTTTTAGCCTCACATGCATGACCCCGCTGCTTGATATATGGCTGCAGTTGTTGCTGAGAAATGAATCGCTGGATTATTATTATTTTTTTGCACTTAATTTATAGCGTAGCTGGGGCTAATCAGATTTGGCCTGCTGTATTGCTTCGACTGGCTGGAAGAGGTCAGTGGAAAATGCGTGACCAGCCTGTGCGACACTTCCTCAATGATCTTGTTGTTGGTGCACTCAGGCTCAATGGAGCCTGTGTTACTGCCTTACGAGGTAATGCTGCAAGGAATGTGAACGAGGGATGCATAATCAAGACCAGCCCCAGGGTTAGGGTTAGGGTTTTCTCTGCTTTTCTATCGTAAAAGTGATCATGAACGTGCGTGTGATCTACAGTACATGAAAAATCTAACATGGCTGCATGCTGTCGTCAAACCAAAGAGTGAACTCATCCAAGTCGTACTATTTTTAATTGAACCTGTTTAAAACCTGAGTCGGCCCACAGAGGTCACGAGTCACGAGGGTTTATTTGTGCCTAATAAATGCTGACAGATTTTTTATGACTTTTTCCACGTTTTAAGGTTTTTGTATCAATGCTAACTTCTGCTAGCTCATAAACAAACATGACTGATGCTGTATTAAAGCTGTTATAACAAATTTACAGAACAAGCTAGGTTTTGAACGCAAACACGGTGACGGAACACTCACCCCTCCCCTCAGGTATCTTCCCTGAGACGCTTCTGCCGGAATCAGAAACCCACGATGCCGGAGGGAACGAGAATGTGCTAAACACCAGTCGCCGTTTTTGAAGTCCAGATGTCTTTTTGTTCAAATGGTGTTTTTCTTTTTGGGACTTTGGTAGTTTGTCCTAAAGTTGAAGTGGTTGCAGCCGGCTGTTTCTCCTTGAGCTGAGAACCTCTCACACCAGTGGTGTTCTGTTGCTTAATACGCGAGTGCGTAATAAATGGACGACCCAAGGAAGTGCAGCGGACCGGCGAGACCAACAACCAGATGGTCCGGTTGCTTTCTGTCCGAAACGTGTTGTTGGCGAAGGTTTTAGACAAATGCGAGAGAACCATCCATAATAATTATAGCTATTCTATGTTAAAACGTTGTTAAGAGGCAGGAAAATAAATTTTTAAGCTAATTTGTTTTCCAAATTTGCCATTGCAGCTTTAAAACCCATAAGAACCTGTGGTGACGCTGGTGTCACAGCCCATTTGAAGCATTTGCATAATTGTTTCTTGAGTTCAAGTTTGACAACACCAAGTGACATGCTACCCATACATATATCAACATTTTTTTTACTTCTTTATTTTATCTAATTTTTTTTCTAATATTTGATGTATTTATTTCAATCTGTTTTCTATTTTAAAGGGTCTGGGTTCTTAAGGGCTACTGGTGTGTTTTTACAGAGCTTCCATTACAGTTTCTGGGTTCTTTAGCCAGCACTGAACAGAATTTAGCTTTCAGATTTGTTGCATAATTAATAATCTAAGTTCACAGTTTTTTTTGTCCCCTCAGAAGAGAAGTATAAAAACACTTCTCTTATAGAAATTCACTGTTTGAGCGGAGGGAACCCTAAACAAACTGCTCTTTCTGTAGGTTGGAATATGTTAAACTGGTTATTGTTTTGCACAGAAAACCGGTATTGTGATGCACTGAGATAACGAGAAAACAACAGTGGATTTACCTGTTTTGTTAATAAAATTTTTTTGTAGACTACAAGTCAGGTTTAAACAGGCGGTGCACAAACATCAGTGCAATATTTCATTTGAAACAGAAAACAAACACAGAAACTCAAACGTGTGCAGCCTAAATCTAAGGAAAATGTTGCATTTGAGTTGATTTGCAGCGATTCAAGCAAATGTTTAGCGCCAGAGATGGAGAAGAGAAGTGGATTACCACTTTAAGAATTTGACTCTGTGATTTCCAGTGGAGCAGAACAGACAGACGTTCATTTTAATACCCAGTTTCAGGTCTCACAAAGACCTCTCCCAGCTCTGCTCAAACCACACGGCTTCATCAGGCAGAAGGGGGTTTGTTTTTTCACTACATAAAAGGAAATTAAGCTGTTTTTTTCCCCCAAACGCTGAAAGGCAAAGCTATATTGCTTCAGTGATGTTTTTCACATAAAGACAGAAATACCCACAGAGTGAAAACGCCTGGTGTGGAAATAGTTGTGCGAGTTTTCTTTTAATTGCTCGTTCTAACACACACATGTGTGTGTGCCGGTGTAAACTGTAACCCCAGCACTTCATTAGCTGTTAATGGGTTCTTGGGACCTGAAAGATTAATTCTTTAACATTCATTGCTGCAATAATTATGGTATGTCTATTTTCCTCACTTTGCTTGCAGCCGTTTTGTATGCACACATAGCCCATACATGTGTATATATGAGTGTGTGTGTGCGCGTGCGTGTGTGCATGCATGTATACACATATACATATGTGTGCATATAAGTATATATACATTTATACACACATGCATATATATGTATGTGTATATCTACATATATGTGTGTATGTATATGCATGTATGTATATACGTGTGTGTATGTGAGGCCGTGTGAGTCTTTATCTCATTGGAATTAGACCCTTAGCTCTCATTCTTATCACTCTGCCTTGTTTGCTCAGACCTTGCAATCTTCCACCTCTCAAATGTGGGTTTAGAAAAAAAAGCGGATTAACCCATTAGCTCTTGTCGTTTCTAGTTTATCCTTCTTTCAGCCAACTGCTGAAGTTTCTGTGCCAGTTCCTCCTCCTCCTCCTCTGAGCCCTGACAGATAGTCTCCTGCCACTTTGCCCGGCGGGTGGTCTTTCTTTAGCCAATTACGGTGTTAAATGAGCCCTAAGGGTCTTACGGAACCCTGTTCCAATTTGAGTTATTGCCTTTTTGTCCAAAAGTAAGATGTGATGACTTATTGATTCAGGTGGAGGAAAGGAGCTGCAGAGGATTCAGGTATAAGCTGCATCAATGGAAGACGTTCAGAGCTTTTATATAAGTAGATGATACCAGATCAAAAAGAGGTAAATGAGAATATTAAATATTTTTAATGTTTGAGTGATTGTAGTTCAGTAATTTATCATTAAATTTAAATTTATCATTAATAAAAATGATCTTTCTTTAAAAAGATAAAGTAAAACTTGGGAAATAAAACAGATTGAACACAGTTACACAGGATGTAAGCTTACATCGTGATTTTTCTCATCAATTTTCTTTCATAAAATATATATTTGAGGCCTAAAATGTGGTGGGAGTGATCGGTGGGACTTAAATGTGCACGTGATGGAAGGGTAGCAAAATGGCAAATGATCTGTATTTGATACAGTGCCTTCTAGAGTCCTAGAACCCCCCAAGGCACTTTACAACACAACACACATTCACATGCTGGTGATGATGAGGTACAGTGTAGCCACAGCTGCCCTGGGGCGTCATCACCGACCCCTCCGACCACCACCAGCAGGCTAGGAGGATGAAGCGTCTTGCCCAAGGACACAACGACTGCGACAGACTGATCTGGGCTCAAACCTATAATTTTCTTCAATATTATTGCTCTGATGAGGCGTTTTCTGCATAGTAACACAGACTGTTTACTAAAAAAATTAAGTTTTTGTCAGCCGTCTCAGCAGGAGTCACTTTTTTCTTGTGTTTTAATAAAAGTTCTGACTCGGAGGCAGACTTTTCTGATTTAGCTTGGATGAAGAGCTTGAATAGAAACTCTGTAAAATGCAGGAATAAAGTCAGACAGCCATCACGAAAGTGGAAACAAAACTGTGGAGGAAATAGTCTATTGTGCCCATGTCCTCTCTGTATTTCCTCAGCTCAGAAGAGACTTTTTTTATCTGTGTAACTCTGAAAATATGTGTTGAAACGGTTAGTTATTTTAGTTTGTTTTAAACCAATTTTACCACCATTTTTAAGTTAGTTTCTGTGTCAGAGTTATGCTAAATATGTAGCACCCCAGAGTTTTCCCGTGGAAACGTTTTAATATAGTCCCACCAAAAAATAACCACTTAACGGGTTTCAAGTTTTGAAGACAATGTTGTCTGAACTACTATAAAGGTGTTTAACTTGATGCTGTTTGAAGACGACATCAGTTCCCTTTTGTCTTGGCTCCTTCGGACTAGCTGTTAGCTCCTCAGTCCTGAAAGCTAAAATGCATAAGACAGAATTTATTTTTAACTTTTGCAGAGATATGCTTCAAAAGGCCTGAAAAATCCATTTAAATTAGTTTCTGAAGCATGCTGGCTTGAAACTTTTGTTTGTTTTCTGCTCAAAGATCAAGTTTTTAATTATAAAATCATCACTTTTTGGACAAAGTAGCGAATCGTAGCTGTTTATAATCTTCAAAATGGTGATTTCCCAAAGGCAGCAGAGGTTTTGAAAGGAATTCAACTTTAACCACTCACAGCACTTCACTGCTCTTTCATGGCAAGCTGGTTTCTGTTGCATTTGATGCCTTATCACTTGAACAAAGGCCTTGTTATTAAAGTGTGAGAATGAGATACTAAAGGAAACTTCCAGAATCAGAGCTGCACCCAAAGTAGTTGAGTGCTGTCATGCTCTATTAACACCCCAAGTCCTGTTGTTAATCAGTACCTAGTTTTATGACTCAAGTATTTACCAGTGGGCTTCTCTTCTCTTACTGGGACTGAGAACTGGTAGAAGAGAAGTATCGAAGAGAAGTATAAAAAATAAAAAAATCAAGATGTTGTCACTGTTACAACATCAGGGAAATGTCGCAGGAGATCGTTTGCAATTTGAAAAACTCTTGTTCCTGTTGGCAGAAGCAAAAACAGCAGGAATGTTCATTACAGCCAACATACGTTAGGCTTCTCACGCTATGGCTTTTAGAGAGCACACAGTAGGATTACAGTACCGAAAGACTGATGCTCATATTTAGTAAATACAAGTATATCACATTTGATTATAGGTGAGATCACGTATTGTTGTGTTTGGGTCAACTGCAATCCTGAATTTCCTGGTTGACTTCCTTATCCGGCTCGTAAATAAAAGACGAAACGGCAAAAAAAAGGATGTTTCTTTGTTGGCAGCTACGCAAAAACGTTCCTGTCAGCACTTAATGTTTTAAAAATCCTATAAAAAGATTTCAGAAGCACTAAAATATACTGTCCTCCAAAAATTCAGGAAGCTTGCAGAACATGTGGGTTGATGCAATGGAATTTGCATCATCTAGGAAATCATGATGCTTGTGATCATCAGTGGCATGAAACAAAGAGACCACTTCTGCTTCCCCCTGCACAGGAGGGCTCAACAGAACTGCTTTGTTGTAATCACTTCTGTCTTTGAAATCACATACATGACACACGTTGAGTGAGACGGTGTCAGAGGCACAAACGTGAATTGTACAATTGGAGATATTGATTGTATGTAAAAAACATTCTTACATCGGAGTGTTTTCATGCGTCTTTTTCACAATTTCATTCCAAACCTGTGAAAAGTGGAGAGTAATCGTCAGCCTCTCTGTGTTGCCCCATAGTCGTGTTGCAGAAATTCACGCAGACATGGAGGTGTTAAAATCAGAGCAGATCCAGTTAGGTAAGATGCTTTAATCCTGCTTACACTGGTGCTATTCTTCCTCTTGACAACTGCTGATGTTCAGTTGTGCCTCTATCGGCCCTAAAGAATGCAGTGAATCAGAATTGAGTATCTGTCGGCCGGCTCGCTGCATTTGCTCAGTCAGTTGTCGCTTCCTTCGCCCTCTGAAGAAACATACAAGTTTCACAGCTCTCATCTTTCCCTTGCGCAACATTCCCCCCCAGCGTAGACAGCCGGGGGCATGGGGTGGCTAAAGTGTTTTTTCTTTTGAAAAGAAATTGCTCGTTGCTCAATGGTGTCAGACGGGCGGATGTAGGATGTGTTGCATTTAATCAAACATCTCCGAGACAAAAGATGCAGAAGCTTTTGCTTTTGAGCTACCCCGTGTGGTGTAAAAACTTCACCAGCATGGGAAGGAGTTTCAGGTATGCAGACTGCTTCTTATTCAACGCCTCAGTTGAGAAAACAAACATTTGGATTTGTCCTTTGCCGTCTGGCTTTTATTCAAATTCGCCAGCATTGTTGACTACAGATGGACAAATAGTCCTTATGTGTTGAGTTTCATCTTAATCGGAATTGCCGTTTGTTGAAACTTAAGCGTCTCTCTTTTGTTTTTTTAATGTCCGCTGCTGTGGCGTGTCAGGGTGGTTTTGTCACCTCTGATATGCCTTATTACTTACCGATCACTGATATTGTGTAAATATAAAACGCTGGTCTTCCAGATGAGTCAGAGCTGTGTAATGTTACACAAGCTGTTATTTTTCCATTCGGATCTCATCTGCTGAATTAAAGAAAACATTAGAGTTGTTGCTTCTTTGCGTGCGTCTGCTTACAGAGAAACAGTGACGACCAGGATGCTCGTGGGCGTCGCCTCCTTTCTCATTATGCATGCACGTCTGTGTAAACATAAGATATGGAAAATAGTCAATTTTCCTGTGAATGGGGGCATAACCTCGCTAGAATTTCATTTGCAAGAGAGAGACCTTGGAGTTGTCGGGTAGGTGTGCCGTTTAGCCTCTTGTGCTCTAAACGTGTGATTATATCACTGTAGCTGTGTAACTCTGGTGAGGTTTTCTGTGCAATTCCACTGAGGGTGAAATAAGCCCCTCCTCTCCTGAGAGAGCAAATAATACCAGCATTGTAATGATGGGGTTTAATGTGGGCAAAGAGTGCTGCGGTGGTCACTTTTTAGGTAGCTCAGCACGGCTTAATGTGGTAGCACTTTAAAGACTGGTTTTACCTTGAAGGTGTGCTGACTCAATGATTGTTTTCCAAAGTATGTTTTATTCAAGGGCTGTCATGAATGTGGTCAGCTGTAATACTAGCAAACATCAGCCATTAAAACGCAAAACAACACAGTGCATCATCACTATGTCTGACTAAAGCATCATTTATCAGAGGATTGTGATGATAAAAACTTGCATTTATTTAGAATCAAAGGCCTATCCGTCCTTGGAGAAGTGCATATTGCCTTTTAGGGGCGTGTTTTGGCAAGAATCTGGTGATACAACAATACAGGGGAGACGGTACGAGATATTGAGATACTAAAAGCCAGATGATATTTGCAATTTTTAAGACTGAATTTGAAAAATTGGAAAAATTTAAGACACGTCACGAGATCTTGTCGTCCCATCAGAATGACGGCAATAAAAACTGCTGCCACCTAGCGGTCGTAGTTTGAATTGCACCACACCAAAGAAAATTTTGTATCATAACATGAAATATTGTGATATTTTAGTGTATCGATATTTTCTTACATCCCTATTGCTTTTCATCTCAGAAGTTTAATTTATGATTATTGTATAAGAGATGATGATGTTAGAAACATTTTGTTCAAATCTTGAGAATGATCTCATGCATTGTCACAGGATCTGATGTGATTTAGCTATGTCAGCCATCTTGAATGTGGTTGACACCAACAGGTGTAATGACGGCTTTCTGAACGTTCCATTACAGACCAAGGTCGTTTCTAAATATGCGTACTTGCCTGTACTTGTGTACTCCCGTCCTTGTGAAACGCCATCAACGATGGTCCAAGTACTGTTCCAATCCTAAGTACATACAAGTTTGCTCAAAGTTCCCAGATATGTTCTTGCTCCTCCCATTGTATCGAGGATGCACTGATGCGTCCTTCTGCGGACTTGGGACAGCAAAGTTTCCCATAATGCATTGCGCCACTAATCGTTATACTCCGAACGGCAGAGGAGAAAACTTATAGCTGTTGTGTTTTATATCAGAAAAACAAATCAATATAAAGTTGTCTGTTATTGTAAATAATTGCGTATAACCTGTAAAATGCTGTATATTTGGGTTGTTTTTCTTTCAGACTCTTCACGATCCTTCAAAATGCTAATTAGTTAACCCACTATCAAAATAAAAGCATCAATGCTTTGTTTTGATGAAAAAGAAACTTTTTTTCTTCATTTAACAGCGGGAAATGCTGGTATTTTATCCGTTTTGATCAAAAGTGGACCAAATATAATACAAATAATACGTTTTCATTTTTTTTTTTGTTATTTAAGGAACAGACTAGACTTTTATTTTTATGTCAGGTCGTTTTTTTTTACCGTAGCAACAAGCAGCGCTTGTTGCCGTGAGGCAAAGGAGTACGCTTGTTCCAAATGCCGTCCTCGTCCTCCGGTACTCGGCAGAACGGACTTTCTGGTGTCCTAGCCAAGAACACACTTGTCAAGTACACAAGAACGTACTAGCGTCCTTGAGTATTGAAAAACGGCCCAAGTTCACTGTTTTTTACTTGTTTTTTTTAAAATGTGATCGGTCACTCTGAGTTTCACATGCAAGCTGAGCATGAAAATAGTCTTCTACCCGTTTACTGCATTAGCCGCCGACTGGGATAAACCAGTTACACGTCACGTTGAAAATTAGCATTCATGGAATCATCCATCTTGGCTCACAACCGGGCAAGGCTGTTGTTGATTTAGCGTCCAGGAGAGAGCAGAGCATGTCTCCGGCTAGTAGTAGCTAACCGTTAGCATTAGCAACTCTACAACATAGCAGAACTCCTTCAGGCTTGTGTTATTTGTGGAGATAAAACATCACTGTTGCAAAGCAAATGATGGAGTTGCGTTGCTGTTGGTTTGGGGAAGTGTTCGAATATCAGGAAATAACACTCCAAACCTGTCGTCGTCTGCTCCTTGCTCCTCTGGCTAACTTTTACTTCCTGAAGCAGGAGCGCCAGAGCTTTTTTCCCCCGCAGAGATTGACTCACAAGTCATTTGTTTTACCTGCAAATGTATTGAAAAAAAACAAGTGAACTTAGTCTTTAAAATCCATCCAGTAAACAGATATTAGGCTTAAAGACAAACAGGACAGACTCCAATAGCAAATGTTTGACTTAATTTCAGCAGTAAGCAGTTACAAGCACGAGTTTAGGTTTCTTTGGGGGTGAATCCAGTGAAACCAGTTCATAGCTTGTGAGAGTTTGAGACTGGGGCAAGTGGAAGTTAGAGAATTTTTGTCTTTTTATGTATTAGTCATCATGACTGAATGAGTGGTGCTTCACAGTCACTGCTAGCTCCTGTCATGACTAACACCTCAGCATGTCCAGCACCTGCACTCAAATATAATTTCCCCTGTGTTCTATTGACTCTGTTTGCAGCTCTTATCTGGTCCCAACTGATCTGGGCACAGCCTGCCTCCTAACCCCACAACTCTTTTTCTGAGCATGTTCTGGGTAAACTGAGACGGCACGGGGAAAATATTTTCTTGATGCTAGAAAATTGCTGCTCGTTGCTCAAAGCAGAAACTGCTTTGCATACCTGAGTCTGTTCTGAAGCAGGTGTGGAAGGGAACTGGTGCCACCTACACATTTTGCAGAGAAAACTCCCCAAAGTGTCTCTCACAAGCGAAAAAAATATATAAATGATAAGCACCAGTCAAATGCGAGTGGAGTAATACTTGTGAATATCAGTTGTGTGTTAACTTGACACAGTGTTATCTGATGATGTTCTTTTGTGTTGATGAGACAAAAATTTATCTTGATTTGAAGCCAACCAGGTGAAAAAATGTTGTTTCTTCCTGTGATTTCACTTCCTCTTGTGAAGTTTTTAGACATTGTGTCCTTGTGTGTGTGTATGTGCGTGTGTGTGTGTGTGTGTGTGTTCAACTCCGGTGTGGGTAATCCTGCACATGCTGCACAGCAGATATCATCTCTAGAATTGTGTGTGTGCGTGCATTACAGGGATTTCAGCTCAACATTTGAATTTCTGTGTGTGAAATTGAGCATTTTCTTCTCAATAGGTTCAGTGTGTAAGAATAAAGTAAGATTTCTACAGTAAAATAATCCCAGAGCAGTCAGATGGCTCAATCATGTTGGAAGGAAGGTTATACTGAAACATTTTTCATTCTCAGCCGGCTGTAGGGGTTGTCAGTTTTTCTCCTTTCAAAATAAGCAAAGGAGGGACGTAGCTACTGTTTAACATCAGTGAGTGTGAGGTTGCCATGTCTCCTGCGAGCTAACGCTGCAGCGCCGGCATTTGTAATTCGACTACGGCCGGCCAAACGCTCCAGAGTTGTTTAAAGAACAGAAGCCAGTAAACAGCAGCGACACAAAAGTTATTTCTTCTACCCCTAAGAAGTTACGTCATCTTTTTGTTTTATTACTTTAATATCTTGTGAAGCAGACTAGCGGCTAACGTTTAGCTAACAATGCTAACGGTGAATTAGAAGCAAATATTCGGCTCTAAAAATATCTCAAGCTCCTTTTTAAATCACCAACAACTCTATATTACAGTGAAATGTATGTGTGAAGTAAATAATGACTCAATCGTGGTGTTTTACTTCTTTAAATGAGTCGTTCAGAGCAACAACAGCAAGCTAACAGCAAGACGGTAAACAACAACACTTCCTCTATGCCGGAGGAATATTACCACAATACGGGTAGTAATCGCTCCCTACCGTAATACTGTGTATGACTCGTCTTTGCTTGTTATCTAGAATCTTCTGGTGCTAATCTGTAACTGGCAACAGCCACGAAACTCACGAAACAGGAGTGAGAGAGTGATTGCAGTAATTTGACCACATTACTTCATTTCTACATATTGCACCTTTAACTTGTGATGTGACTTGACAGGACGTGTCTGTAATCTTACCCGAAGTTGTTGTTTGTCTTTCTGCAAGTTGCAACACTTAAGTCAGATTGTTCATTCTCAGTTAAAAAAAGATTAATCAAGCGCCTCAAAAATAGCTGAACTTTTTCCTGCATTTACTTCGTGTCCAAATATCGGCGCTAAATTGCAACACAACACAGGCGTAGGATTTTAAAAGTTTTGAATCACAGCCATAGAATAAAAGATGCCTCCTTTAAAAGCAGAAGATGTTTCCTTCTGAATAAACATTTATTCTCTTCTCTGTTGCTCTGAATGTCTTAACGGTTTCGGCTCCACTTCAACATAAATCCACACATTTTAGCTCAGGTGACTGATGTAAACAGTAAGGGCGTAGCACTCTGACATCACGCTATTCTTTGTCTCCCCCAGGTCTTTGTAGTCTGTCAGTGAAGGTTTCTACTCCCACCTTGTCCTCTGCTGCTTGTGCCTCGCTGAACACTGGATGACTCAGCTCTGCCTCCAGCTTCAGTTTCCCCAGCACCACCAAAAAACATCGAAACAAGTTTGAGACTTCAGTCTCCAGAGCTACTGCTGACCTCTGACTGCATGTCTCAAAGCTCCTACAGACCCCTTCCTGTTCCGGCTCCCCCCGCTTCTCCTCAAAGACTCATATTTCCACGTAACCATAACCATCACATATTCTGACAGCTGTTGGCCACTCTGTCGCAGGCACAGTTTGTTGAGCTTTTCTTGGTAGAAGGTGTGACCGCCGCCTCCTGATTGAAACCCAACTGGTGCTCTTTGAGTGGGGGAAGGAAGGCTGCTGAGCACAGTGCCACTTTCCCCTGAGATGAAGCTGCAGGCCGTCATGGAGAACCTGCACAGGCAGCAAAGGGCCAAGCTAATGATGGAGCAGCAGCTACAGCAGCAAGCCATCGCCCAGCACGCCCAGGTCCGTACAGGCGACGACCCGATGGAGAGCCCTGCCCCTGAGGGGGAGCAGGCCCAAATAGTGGCTCTGGCAGCCATGCGCGCTGCAGCAGCTGGACTGCAGAGGGTCTCGGACAGCCCGATGTCAAAGCGCAGCAGCGGCGGCGAGGAGGAACAGGACGACGACAACGATGAAGGGGACGAACATTACAAGGACATGATGGCGTCAGACGAGGAAGAGCAGATGTAAGTTAGGAATTTTTTTGTTTTTAATCAAAATGTTCTAAATATTTTTGTTCAAACAACAATCTGTTTTTAACACACACCCAGAAAGCAGAAATGGGACGAGGGAGACTTTGAAAGTGAGATGGATGAAGACTACGATGACGACCTTCCAGAGGAAGGCCTGTCCACATGCCATGATGCCGTGGCTCCTGGAAAGGGCATCCTTCTGCTGCCTCACCGCCAGCTCCACCCACACCCCCAGATGTTGAAGAGGCGTCTCAGTGTTGAGCAGGAGCCTCGCGTCGCCATCATGCCTCCCCACGCCCCCCACGGTCACCTGGGTGGACAGGACCATGGAGAGTGGACCTATGAGGAGCAGTTCAGACAGGTGGGCTGTCTGTTTATCCGCTTAAAGCCTCAATAATATAAAAAGGGGTTTCTTTTTTTATTAATAGATCATTTTCCTGCAGATTTGAACTACCTTTGAACCTTCACAAACTCTTTCTGTTCTTACACACCGAGCAGGAAGTATCGCTGCGGTGTGACTTATCACCTGTCTCTCTTGTGTCTCTGAAAGGAACGCTCCGTTGCTTTGGTGTAACCCGTCAACATTTTTTCAGTTGACGTAAGATGTTGAATCAGCGCCAAGCCTGCCAGAGAGCGATCACTCTGATAGATTTTTCAGCGTAATTAATGAACATTTGCTGACCTCACCTGTGTTATTTTACCGTTTGAACCACGTTGACTGCTTATTTAAACACTATTTTTTCAGCGTATTGAGTAATTCAGGTACAAAGGCGTAGCTTGTATGTGGAGGTTTTGTTGATGCGAGATCTTGACCTGTTTCTGGTGTAAAGGTGGCTTCGGTGTCATTACCGAAGCTCTGTGCTGTCGAGCGTCACATAGAAAATTCCTGAAAATGTCACACTTCGACTTGTGTGACTCTACAAAGATGTGCATGAATTAAAACTGCTGGTGACCAGAGAGCCACATTTGGCTTCCACACCCACATTAAACCTGTGTGGCATTTTCTCTGCAGCACAACGTAATCTGACCAGGGTGGGAAATGAACAGCAGCCAGCCAAAAGTTGATAAAACCAAAGTTCTGGTTTGCTTTTCCACTTTATGCTAAGAGTTCCAATTTAAACGGATCATGTTTTATTTCAAGCTGCTCTGTGTCTACACTGATTTAGTTTTAAAAACTAGTCTCTTGTACTGAAGGAGGTGAGGAAGAGTCTGAAGAGAGCGTGGAGGGGGATGGGTGAGTTAGAGAGCACTTTAACAGCTTTAACATACTTGAATTTACTGTAAACATGCCAGTGGGCTGGATATTATGAGGGAGGCCCAATAAGGCAGGCTGTTTACATGACTGGACTCTAGACTGTCAACAGCTACCTTTAAATGGAAGACTGCTGTCAATTAAAGATTAGAAACGAATTAAACGCTGATGGTTTTACTCACGAGGACGTAAAATTAAACCTTATGATTAACCAGAAGCCTTTTTTAATGTAATTTCAACAAAGCATTTTTAACTCTGTCGCTTTCTTCTGAAAATTGGATCAAATTTAATCCGAAGGAGTGACCTTTGCATTCACAAAGCACCAATCACTCAATTTATAGATGCGCATGTTCTCCAGGCCTCTTCTTTTTATTTAAAGCTGTTATAAGGAATCTACAGAACAAGCTAGGTTTTTAACGCAAACACGGTCACGGAACACTCACCACTTCCATCAAGTCTCTTCCCTGAGACGCTTCTGCCGGAACCAGAAACTCGCGAAACGAGATGGCGCTAAACACCAGTCGCCGTTTTCTAGGTCCAAACATCTTTTGTTGTCCGTGACTTAAAATGGTGTTTTTCTTTTTGGGACTCCGGTAGTTTGTCCTAAAGTTGAAGTGGTAGCAGCCAGTTGTTCCTCTGATAATATTGCGCGGAGAACCTCTCACACCAGTGGTGTTCTGTTGCTAAATACGTGAGTGCGTAATAAGTGGAGGACCCAGGGAAGTGTGGCGGTTGGGCGAGCCCGATAACCAGATAGTCCAATGGTTGCTTTGGGTTCGAAACGTGTTATTGGCGGAGGTTTTTAGACAAATGCAAGAGATCCACTTCATTAATTTTTTTTTTATCTCCACAATGTATTTGTAGCTATACGATGTTAGAACGTTGCTAAGAGGCATGAAAAACATGTTTTAAGCTAATTAGTTTTTCCAAATTTGCTATTGCAGCTTTAATTTATCTGTTTCTAAAATGCATCTCTGCTAATATTACTTTACTTCTGCACTTTAGAGACAAACAAGCTTGCGTGCGTGCATGCGTGTATGTGTGCCCGATACTGAGCCACCATTTCACACAGCAACTTATTACACAATACTATTTAAAATGCAAACACAATCATGGTTGGTTGCAGAATCACCAACCATAACGCCTTCAGCAGGATGAGAAACGGTTTGATCTTTTATCCAAACAGAATCTCTTTGGCAAAAAAACAAGCTTTTGTAATTTTCTTGAAATGATTGGTGCCTTTAGTATGTTGGAGGTAACTTATCTTTGCCATGCTGCCTACATCCGCCTCATTATCAAGCCTAAATAAAGATTCTCTAATTTAAGGCTTATTTCTCATAATTACAGAGCGTATGGAATATAGCTCCCCTAAAAGCTGCTTTCTGTTTTTCTAAATAGTCCACCACTCCCTCTGTAAATGTTTGTATGAGTGCCTTGACACGATACTCTGAGCTGGTTTTAACTCGCCGCGTTCAAGCGGGACGTTTTTATCCCAACAGGATGGTCAGCAGCATATAGGATCTTTATAATACAGCTGGTGCGTTGGTAACTTGTCAGGAGTAAAACCTTTGACACTGCCACAACATCAGGATAATTACGGAGACAAAGAAGAGAAAAATCAGAGTCTGTGTCCAGGAGGCTCTCGGCCTTCATCTTGTTGATGCTTTAGAATTTCCTGATTTCCAGGATTTTAGAATTATTCAAAAGGACTAATTTTGCCTTTAGATGATTATAGCAATTAACTATAATTGCAGCTATAGTCTGTTAGGATGGAGCCTGACTTCCTCCTGATAATTCTAACCCCATGCATCAAAATAGCTGATTTGAGCTTTATTATAGCATCCTGGCATTTTTATTTTGCTTCTTTTTTAGCTTCTGAACCAGAAATTTGTGGTTTCTTCGTGTGATTTGAGGGGTGTGATAGCTAAAATCAGCTCACTGTAGGTGCTTGTTTTTGCATTTTCTGTGCTTTTTTCCCTACATTCTCTTTGTGTTGGGAGTAGCGTATGGATTGTAAGTCAACAAAAATAAAAGGTTGCATGCCTGAAGGGATGCATGTGAGTAAATTTAGGGCCTTAAATCTTTCCAGCAACTCGAAACTTCTGCAAAAGTTCAAATTTAATTAAATTCCTTGGGAGAATGCATGTAGTCTGTCATTTCAGATTAAATAAAACATTTTTTTGAGAAATTTTCAGAAGCTATGTTTTATAAATTCTAGCAAAACACAAACATTTTAAGATAAAACTCAAATTAACTCCAGTTTAGCATTTTTTTTTCATCATGTGTAAATCAGCCGAGACAAAAAAACAATTACCCAGGCCTTTCTGAAAACCTAAAAGTCATTTTTTGCATTTCCATTTGGGAATCCTTTACAAACAGGACATATGTGGATCAGAAACCAGAGCAGAAGCACCAACGGTGATGGTTCTCCCTCTGACGTTTCTGGGACTGAACTTTAATGATCAGATTTCATTGCCTCTCCAGCGCCTTGAAGGGAAATGTCAACAAAAGCTCTGTGCATTGTTTGAAAGCTGCAAAAGCTGCTGTTTCAAACACATTCTGACCCTTTTCACCCATATTTAAACTTTTTTTTTTAAACACTTTGTCTATATGTCCGTCTGATCTCATACAATCATTGGTTAGAGAAGAAAATAACAAACCTGTTCCTTTTGCTTCAACTTCCACTAGAATATTAAAACCCTATAAAACCACCTGCATGTGCTCCGTTTGCACTTGTTTGCTGGTTTCGGAGGGAGCTGGGTGGGGAGGAGAGGGTTAAAACGATACAGTTTATTTTGGGCAGGTGGGTGGAGGCTGCAGGAATGTGCCTGATGGAGGGTGATAATGTGGCCACTAGGAACCTCAGATCCTCAGCAGAAACTTTGCATGCCTCTATCAGCGTAGAGCAGCTAGAGCTCTTCCAAACGGCAAACTGTCCTCTGCACAACGTCTGTAGCGCACATCTAACGATGACTTTTGATCACACAAAACTCTAAACTATAGGCTGCATCATCTACTATGTAAATGACAAGTTAAACTTTGAATGAGTGTAAAAAATGAAAGGAAGCAGTAGTAGGTGAAGAAATGCAGCGTTGAGTTAAGGTTGGCCCCAGGCTCTGTGTGGCAGGGATACACCAGCAAATCCCAACCTGCATTCCTGGCGGATCATCCGGCCACCTTCCTTTACTCTCAGCTAAAATGTCAGACTAAATTAAGCCAAGCGGTGGTCTGGTCCATGTCTGATTACGCTGTGGGTTTCAATGAATTAATCCAAATATTCAGGGCCCTCTGCCAGCAGTGTCATATCTGGCTACGGCAGAGAGCAGCAGAATTAAATAAAGGGCGAGGATTTATAGCGATATCAAATTATGCCAGCGTTGTTGGATTATTCTGTACGTGAAACTGATTTGTGTGTCTGGTGGAAGTGTTTTAGTGATATCAGCATAATATCAGCACAGCCCTGCCTAATATCTAGACTCCCTACATATATCTGCCCCACGAGACATAAGTATGGGTGTCTGCAATTTCACTTCCTAAAAATCAAATGAGCTGCTCTTAAATTTCAGGAAGCCGACGTATGGCGAACACTTGCAGCGGTTACAAAGTGGTTTGCAACCATTTGCTTTAGTCAGCCACCAGTAACAAGCTGGGAAGGTTTAGTTTTACATAACCTGTGATAGAAAAACCTTCGTTTGTTGGACGAATAACACAAACTCTCTATATTGGAGACAGAATTGAAAGTTTTGTGATCATTTTTCTCTTTATCTCAATATTTCTTTACATCTAGTGTGATTATTGCATCCAGTCCTGCAGCATAGCTCCTCTTTTATAAACAACGTCTTCGTCAGGGCAGAAATGATCCAGAGGCCGTGCCGAGCCTTTGAAGTCTCTTCTTCTGTGTTTCTGTCTGCTTTAAACACCCGCAGCTGGACAGATGGAGCCCAGATGGACAGTAAAGTAGGGATGTCTTTAAAAATTCATGACACTCACCATGATCAGCTCAAATGGAGGGAGGGGGTTGGCATTAAACATTAAATTGCTCACACACACACACGGATCGGTTTGAGGGGGAGGGGGCTGTTAGGGACTACAGGAAGCGTAGCTGGAATAAGAGCCAATTGGGAGCGACACTTATTGGGATTGCCCATCAAGTTTCCGCTGATGCAGCTGTCTGATAAGTGCTTGTTGAGTTTATATTCCACCAAAGAGGAACCTTTTGATCCAGGTTGTAGCATTTTATGAGTTCATCAGACCATTTTCCTCTCGTTTTGTAGAAACTTCATTTTTAATTTTAAAAAATGGCGCCAAAAGTATAAAAAAAGTCTTGAACTATTCCCAAAAAAGTTTTTTTATCTCTAAAACCAATACTGTGGGTCGATTTGTTACTTTAAAAACAGATTTAAAATATGATTTAATTTACAGATTACAGATAAAACTATCTTTTCTTCATTATTCCCAGATCCTGTGTGCTTTTAAATAAATAAATGGCTAATTTCAAACTAAGTTTAAAGTTTTAGGGCAACATGTTTAAAAATGTTGTTTTTTTATGCCTTTTTATTGGATTCTGTTCAATAACACGAGTGCAGCGAGGCATCCGAACCTTTCTGAACCACGTCATCTGGAGCTGCACAGAAAGGTGCAGAGGCCGCCTCCCTGCAGACTCGTTTTGTGACTCTTTACTGCAGTAAGAAGCACCAGAGAGGCTTTTATTTGATTTGTTCTGTTCTGCCTGCAGAGACCTTTGTGTGCAGACATTTTTGTTTAACAGAATGTCAACACAAGGTTTGTGGTCCGTGTTTATGTCGTCATAACAAAGGGCCTAAAAAAGTTTCAAAGCATAGGGGAGGGGACTGAGATAACATGGGAAGACCTCTGAAAGTCTTCCTGTTGAGAGGGGAAACGCATCAGCAGCTGCAGCAGAGAGGAAAGGGGTAGGTGTGACTGAGACAACAGGAAAAAGTCCATCAGTTGGCACTGGGCTTTGAACCGCCGCCAAGTAGAGCGTGTAGTAAATGCTCATTTTGACTCCGAAGCACCGTAGAGCATTTGAAACGTGTCCAAACCCCAGCGTGCTGCATGGAGCTGATGTCAGAAACTACAGCCATGGGGATTCTGGAAATTGGCAGGCACTCAATGCAGACCAGGAGAGGGGGGCTGCAGAAGGAATGTAAACAAAGATTGTGTAAAGGCTGGAGCTAGCTCTTTCTTTACTTTTGGCTGTTGCACTTTATTTAATATTTCCTCTGACTGCATGCTTTTAATGTCATTTTCTTATGACTTTCAACCTTCAGAAAAAGAAAAGTGATGATTAAAAACTTGAGAGCCTCATAAATGCCTCACATTCTTCTCTAAGTACCGTTGTGCGAGTCTTATTTTGACTTCTGTCTGTGCAAAGGAAATAGAAAGTTGCTGCTTTCTCTTTCTTTTCATCCCTATTCAAGAAACTCCTAATGTGCCAATATGGAAACGGATATAGATGAGCACCAAATGGCTCAAGTTGTCAATAAAACAAAGCTTTAAGTGACATCTCTTCATACAAAGACCCAGCGGTGGGCACTTATTTGAACAAAAGTCTGCTTTTTTTGTCCTTTTGCCTTCCTGCTCTGAAAAGGTAGAGCGCCTGAATCGTCCATTCTTTGAGGAATCAATTAAGAAATAGGTCAAACACAGATAAAGGTACTTAGCTGTACATCTTCAGGGTCTGAGTTCCTCTTTGTCCTAGTGTGAAGTCAAACTGGAGAATGGATTTGTGTGTTTTAAAATGTGCCTGTAATAGCCTTTGCAGTCGATAGGTTGGGAACGCGGCGAAGCAGGGCACCACTCTCGCATCATAAAAAGGTTCTGTTAGTGCTTTTATCCATAATTGTCCAATTTGGCCCGGGTGACATTACTGTAGCTGCACAGTCTTGTCTGTATGATAATAGCCGACCTTTTACGATTGTCTGTGCATAGCTGGAGGTCAGGTTCTGCAAATGCTACAGATACTAATGGTCACTCCTGATATTACACCAATAGGAACTGATAATAAAACCTTTTCCCTGCAGATACTTCGACATGTTATAGCACGAAGGCTGCGATCGTTCCTAATGAGATTAATAGTTGCTTATAAATGTGCTCCTTTCAGGCTCCAGGTTTACATATGTTGATGTTCACACATGGAAAATACGTTGATGTTGCATGTTTGCTGTGAAGAGTTAAAAAAAAGGCACAGATGTCCACCGTTGTAGCACAAACAGGATCATGCTTGCTTACAAGCTTTAGAGGCAGTGTGTACGTTTCAAATCCGTCGGACGCGTAAATGTTTAAACAGGAAGGCGGGCTGCATGTATAGAAAGAGCCCAGAGGTTCCTTTAGGTCAGATTTCTGCTCGCCCGCATATCGACTGGAGCAGGTTTGGCCACGTGGACGCCACCTCTCTCCCTTTGATGAGCCACATGGACAGCTCTCCGCCGGGTGGGCCAGAAATGTTTTTAAGGTCAACGTTGTAAACCATTAAACTCCCGGCCTCATCCATCCATCAGTCTGACTGGCAGCACATACAGCCAACCTTGAACCCCCCCTCTTCTAAAAAAGCTAAAGCAGAATGCCCATTTTTAGTCCTCCCAGGGAAGATCAACACTCGTTTGTGTATAAGTGCCATTGCAAACCTTCTTGTGAAACTTCAGCTATGCTGCTATCTCTGTCTCCATCTGTCTGCATTCAGACTCGCCCTATCACAGCATCTGCTGTGGCGCTGAATAAATACTGTCAGCTTTCTCAAAGTCTCATTAAACGATTATCTGGGTCAGATGGTTCGGTTATTGCACAGGGCCTGGCTTTTTATTAAAAGAAGCTTTAATTTTTTTAAATCATGTCTGGGGGAAAGAAACCTCTTTCATCAAGCGGCTGATACCGTGTGTGGTATGGCACGTCACTTTTATGATCTTAAAAGGCTGCTACACCCCTCTCCCCCCTCCTTTTTGTCTGTTTAGCTTTGCCTCGCCCAGTTTGGGCATCCATCATCGTGATACCACTCATTAGCCGTGCGGTTACAACATACATCAGACTCTGGAGACCTCTGGGAAAATTTGCTCCTATTTCTGGTCCGTATCCAAATAGTAGCAGCGGACAGAAATAGAATCCAAAATTCGTCTGATGGTGCTCATTCTGGTTGGGTTTTATCTATTTTTCTTTTCATGTCAGCAGAGGAGGATCGCATCCAGTAATCCCACCGTAAAAATCCTCAAAGTTAAGAAACCGAGGCCTCACTTACAACATCACACATCATAAAGAAAGCACGATCAGTGACCTCCTAGAGGTGCGTTTGCGTAAGTCATAGATGTTCTTTTGTAGTGGCGTTTTTCTTTTTTTTTTTTAAACGCCTGACCTTTTTCTAATGAGGTTAAAAGAGAAGAAGTGGGAAACCAGGATATGATTAAGTTGTTTACCTCAATAGTCTATTAAACCAGCTGACTAAGCAAATCCCAGACATCAAGGAAATGGTAGCCACAGGCAGAGTATGAGTCATTCGGTTTGGTTTGGTGCCATGGTTGGCACATTCCTGCATGTGGTTTTTATTCAGTAGCTACAAGTGGCATCAGTTTCATTATTGCCTTTCCAACTCGCTAATCTTTTTTTTTTCTCATTTTCGGGGCAAATGTGTCTGCTGCAGATAAGGCGACATCAGTTAGACTCGGCGGTGCCGCTTGTGTCGACTGAGCTGTCAGCTCCTCATCCTCAGTCGATGCGTTTGAATTCATGAGGTCAGCCGGTCAGTTATTATGATGTCTTTTGATCCGGTCTGTCAATAAAGCGATGCTCAGAGCCTCACAAGTGTGACAGCTCTGTTTGTGGCTGTTAATTGTGTGCTCTTGTGGGGGGATGGTGACAGGTCCGGCCAGCAGAGACGGATTCATTAAAAATGTGTTTTTATAGAGACGTGTCGGTGTGGTTTCTGCTTTGCTGCTGTCTTCCTGTCACCTGGATGGTTAAGATTGTTTTTAGACTGAAATATGCAGAGAGGATTGACATGGATTGTTTTTTAACTATTCAGCACAGATCCAGGTTTCAAATGTCTCGTTTTTCTGTTAAACAAGATAATCGTGTTTTCACTGATAATAAATTGTTTTCAAACAGGTTTGAAAGCAATATCAGTCACTTTTTTAAATTTTGTTTACTCCTATTGGGTTAACATGTCAGCTTATTTTAGCTTTAAGAAGCTGATTGCTGTTTGATAATGATGTCCCAACTCCGTTTATATTGTTTGATTAGAAACATTTCTCAATCTCTAAATATTTCAAAGGGAAGACTTAAGTTTTTTTCAAATGTTTTTCTCCTATTCTAACATTAATGGACATTGTTTCAGGTTGTTCTAAAATATAAAATAAAAAACTCATTGTAATTTTCTAGTAAAAAGCTATTTTTATTTTATTATGCTAACTTGCCTCTTTTAAAAAGAGATGCGTGATTGCCTAAAATAGTGATTGGTTTCTGCAGAATTGCAGTTGTTTTTACTGCTATTTCACAACCTGCTTCTGTGGCCAATCGGATAACAGCAACAACATGATTTCACCTTCAATGGAAATAAATCTTTCACACACGGAAAATAGTTTCTGTGTTAAAGGTGTGGTTGACTGAAAAAACATTTTTTAAATGTTTAAATGAAATGTTTAAATTATTCAGTCACTCTGAGTTTTTCATGCGGGCTGAACATTAAAATAGTCTCCCACACCTATCTCCTGCATTAGATTCTGATACGGTGAAACTCTAGGTTAACATTCATGAACTCACCCATCTTTATTCACGGCGGGGAAGGTTTTTGTTGGTTTAGCGTCCAGGAATCAGCAGCAAACGGCCCGGCTAGTTTAAGCTAACCGTTAGCATTAGCAACTCCACCACACAGCAGAAGCTCCTCCAGGCTTGTGTTATTTTTGGAAATAAATCATCCATTTTGCAAGTCAGTAGTAGAGTCTTGTTGTTGTTATCAAATCTGAGGCGAGATGTCCAAATATCAGGAAATAAGACTCCAAAACCTGCCGTCTGAAGCTCAGCTGTGATGTGGGCAACTTTTAGGTCCGAGAAATGGTGCACCGGTGTTTTTCTTCCCCAGAGTACAACCTACAAGGCATTCATTCCTACCAGAGACCACTGCAAACGTATTGATTAAAAAAGTGTTCCACTCCTTTAAAGAACTGAACGTGGACTGAATTTAGTTTATTCATTTCAGTGGAGTTTCAGTTGAAATGCCATAATAAACGTCTTACATATAACGTTTTATGTTTTTCAACTAAAACATTTTATTTTATTACTGTGTGAGTGGTTAGCTGTGCCTACGCTGTACATTAATGACGTTTCAAGGGGGATTTGGCGTGACTTTGACTAATCATGTGCTCATGTGTCCTCCACCACCACCCGTGAGCGTTTTACGCTGCTGTTATCATACGGTGGCTATAGGAGACAGTCCACCTCTCATCCTCATCATGATTTATTCTTGCTTAAACACAACCAGCAGCATTTTTTCCATTCCTGTCAGGCGGGGCCATGAGAAGAAAACGAGTTCATACTAATCTCTTTCACGAGAAAAATCATGGTAAAGACTTGGATTAATGTGAGATTGTGATACTGCCCCTTTAGCTTTGGGTAAAAGGGTATTTGATCTCTGTGTAAAGTGGGTTTTGGGTTGTTTGCAGCTATAGAAACTTTGTAAATATTTCCATTAGCCCAAACGCACACAGGAGGATAAAACACACCTAGAGGTTATCACCCAGTAGTTACAGAATCAGTTAATCCCATTTAAGGCGTGTTTGCTACTGTAGCTTCTGTTGTTTGTTGGGTTTTTTTGGGTCTTTTTTTTCTTTTTGTAGTTTCTTTGAAGATTTCGAGGAAACCTTTGTCAATTAGCGATCACTCTCCTTTAATTTGACATCAGACAGAACGTTTAAATTAACTTTGGACGGCTTTAACTCAGATAAAGAGCAGAATTTTATCTACAAGATAAATTACTCTCGATGTCATTTAGGTCAGACGCCAGTCATGCAGACCTAAACATGTGAGTGTTTACAAAAAACAGAACCAGAGCCAAAATTATGGGCTATTTTCTACATGCGTGTACAAGTTTGTGGATGTTTTGCTTCAACAAAAGGTGATTGGCAGGTGTACGGGAGCATGTAGGTGATACCCCAGGCTCCTCTCGGTTTGGGTTTTTAGTTGCAAAGGCTCTTTTGTGTGCTATGTGACACTGGTGTGCAGCACTACTGACAGCCATTTGCATTAATGGTTGAGTGACCCTCCCCCCAAACACAAACGCACACACACCCTGTTACCCACCCTGCCTTTGAGGCCGTAAAAGCTGCTCTTTAGTTACTGATTATTTGCAGTATAAGGCCTGTTTATAATTTATCTCCAGACATTCTGTCGCTGACCTACATACATGCTCTTTAACTATCAGACAACAGGCTGAATGATTATTTATCTGAAAGTTGTGAAATCTGAAGCGTTTTGCACCGTCATCATTAACAAAAATCTGCTGCTGGTGTCATTTTGAGTTCACCGCCTCGAGCAGATCCATAAAACTTCCCACCATATCATATGATTTAAAATCTTTACCTGCGTTTCTGTAAGGGAAAGGTTCAATACCGCTGTTGCACAGGATTTGGTCAAGGTGTGTGAACCCTGCAGTACCAGTCATCCCAGTTTCTTGTCGTTTATCTAGTTTCTTATTGTTTATCTGACTAGCCGAGCTTTAAGCCAGGAGGGAGGCCCCCCGTCCCTCTATATAGACTTGGAAAACAGCTATGGTGGCCACGCCCACGTCAGCCTGATAAACGTCTGTATGTGGTAGGGGAGTTTTAATGTACACAAGGATTATATACACGGGAATGACACAAAGAAACAGAGTAAAGCTGATAGGAGATGAAGGACAAATGGAGACACACCAAAGAGTGGAAGAAGGATGGAAAACAGATACAGAGGGGTCAACAAAGACACGGGCGCTGAGGAAATGTATATAACGTGTATGTGGGAGAGAGAAAAACAATGGTATAGAGGGGAGAGGTGTGGCAGTGGTCTTGCCAGTTTGACAGCATGCTGATTGGTTGCTCTGAGTCAATCGGCCACCATACTCGGCTTATGTTCGCTCAGCAGCAGTTTCTCAGAACTAAATCATCCAGATCCACAGCTGGTTCTCCCCATAACAGAGCTGCTCCAACTGCTCCAGTCCAAACTGCAGCTCGACGTGTTTAAATTGATCTACGGCTCAAAGAGTGACTTGTGCAGCTGCTGGACGTGCCTCGTTTCTCACATTTACATGAGCCGCTTGGCTTCTATTTCCCTAAGAATAATAAGACTCCTTCAGACCTCCCTATTAAAATATACCTCGCTACTTTAGGAGTTGGACATCGCAGCGATGACAGATTTGTATCGTGAATAGAAATGGTAGTTTGAGCTTTTTATTATTGTTTATATATACACACGTACATTTGATGATATAACTGGAATGAATGCACGACTTTGAGTCTAAATTAATTTAGTCTGATTAAAACTGATGCTTTTCTAATTCATTTGCGTAAGCGTATTTAGATTGAAGTAATTAGAAAATGCATTTAAAAGACATGGTCTTATTTCAAGCACTCTCTTTGTGGAGTCGAGTTATTCAATCATTTATTTTCCTCCAGCTTTATCCTGTTACGGCTCGCTGGAGTGCCTGAGTCTATAGTGGGCTCACCACTATTGCACAACTCACACTTAGGCTCGATTTAGAACCACAAATTGACCTAATATTCATATTTTTGGACTGTGATGAAACCACCACAACAACAGCGTAGCTGTGGATCGGATCACGCTCAACAGCATAATACAATAATTACAGTTTTTACGTAATGACGCCCGTGCTTTTATCCATAAACAGACTTCAACCATGCTTGGGTCAGATCTCTTCAAAAATAAAAGTTAAACATCAGGAACAGGTCAGCAGGTCAAATGTGGAGGTGACAAGTGGAGTAATTTTAGATGTTTGCAGAAACAAAGCAGGGCACTGTGCCCAAGTCTGTAAACACTGAATGAGACCTGTAACTGGATATGCATGAGTAAAACGGATACTTTGACTGTGTTAACACTTCAACTATGCTTCTCAAGTGGACACCAATCAACACGCCGCCTCCCAGTCACCGTTACGAGTCTTTTAAAATCACCATAGAGGACGAGCTGTCACATGAGAATCATGACTTTATCAGGGTTTTGTTGTTTTTGTTTGTTGTTCTGCTCTCCTACGCCTCGTAGAAGGATTGAAGTACGTTCGGTCGCTACCCAAATCCATCTTGTGGATTTCACAAAAAGGGGATTTGAAGCTCTCCCACCATCACACCACAAGGCAAATATTTATTGGTGTGATTAGGACAGAGAGACTGAAAGAGGGATAGAGAGCAAATAAAGCAACATGGCGGGGGGAAGGGAGCAGGAGAAGGGGTAATTTCTGAGATTTATGGCGCGGCACTTCACGAAATGCATGCATCCTATAATTAAAACTCCCCCCCTGCCTCCAGCAGGCTTGTACATTAGCTGGCATCCCCCCACCGCAACATCCACCTCAAACCTCTTTGGTCCCACCCCTCTGACCACTAGATAATAAGATCCTACAGCAGCTTGGAGTCACTAATGAGGGCTTAATGCCGCTGTAAGGGACAGTGTGTTAGCAGTAAGAGGGCACTGCTGTCACCAACGACACACGAGCCTTTCATTTTCATTTTTTCTCAGCTCTTTCTTCACAAACACGCAGACATCATTCACCAGATGTGAAGACGTTTATGGTGAAGTGTTGGCAGGCCAGAATCCCTTCAGTCAGAATCAGCCACGATGTGAAAACTATGGTTTGGGCGACGGTGGCAGAGGAGCTAAGTGCCCGCCCCGTAATCGGAAGGTTGCAGGTTCAAGCCACGCTTAGTCTGTCGCTGTTGTTGTGTCCTCGGGCAAGACACTTAACCTACATTTCCTGCTAGTGGTGGTCGGAGGGACCGTGGCACCAGTGCACGGCAGCCCCAGGGCAGCTGTAGCTATGATGTAGCTCATCACCACCATGGTGTGAGTGTGTGCATGAATGGGTGAATGACTGTGTTGTAAAGAGCCTTGGGGGGTTCTGGGACTCTGGAAGGCGCTATATCAAATACAGGCCATTTACCATTTTAACTTCAGTCAAGAATCAAACAGGAATGAAGTTTCAGACTGAATAAGTCGAACACAAACAGATTACTCTGTCAGTCTCAACTTATTAGGACTTTTTAAATCATTTCCCTCCCTGAGGTAAAAAATCTAATCAGAATTGTGGTCAAATGTATCCTAATTAGATTTTGGTGTTTTAAAACGCCTCCATTAAGAATGATTTCAACTCGTTTTTATTTTAGGTATTAACTGCCCTAAAGTTGGCTCAGCCATAGCGTAATCTCTTTAAAAGGGCCTTTATTTGTCCTTCAGTAAAAGGGATTGACCCAAATACAGAAACACATGATGCATTTGAACTTTGTAGTCAAAGATTCACACAAAGTTCACGCATTTTACGACCACACCAAACCAAAAGCTCCTGTCCGTCTCTGCTCCGTCGAGCCGAGGGGAGGGAGTTCCTGAAGTGATATCAAACGTTTCAGACGGCGTGCGTGCGTCACGAAGCTTAGCAGAGGCTCGGCTGCAAACTGAGGGCTGCTCTCGTGGCTGTATAATAATAATATACGTGGCTTTTATTTTTCTGTGGTTTTGTGCGGTGGTGCTCGGTTGCACATTGTGTTTCACAACCTGTTATTTTCAATAATACATTGTGAAACTCCATGACCTCAGCGTATGATGTTGTTGGTGCTGTTTATCTCGGGTGGTAGATGGCTCTGAGATCTGCTGTTAAAGTGTGAAGATGGTGCTGTCATCTTCACGAGACGGAGTCAACGTTTTGCATTAAGTGTGTGATATGAATAGAAAAGGGCTTTAACAAGCCATTTTGTTATTACTATGAATGGAAAAAAAAATAACCGCAGGCTGAATGAGCCCACTGAAACGCCCCCACTCCCCAAGTGGGCGCCTCACTTTTACTGCTTACTTTCACTGAACTTTCCAGAGCCCGGGGCCCCGCCAGCAGCCGGAGCCACATCAGGTTCTCATCAAGCCAAACTGCTTCACATCATTTTCTGTTTTCCTCTCCGTCATCTCCTCTCAGAATCGGATATTTAGGGATCGTGTTTAGAAATTGACCCGTTTCATTTTTATTTCTGTTGGTTTTATTATCTCAGCATTGACTGCCATCGTTTCAAAGCTGGGACTGACGTCATTTTCCACCAGCTGTTTGATGTGTGGTTGCATATTGAAATTGATTTCATGATAGCAGGACGTTCTGATCTCCGTAATCAAATGTTGTCTAAAATATTTGCTGTTCAACAATAAAAAATATCACTCGTTGCTTTTTTTTTTTTATCTCAACAGCTTTATGAACTAGATGCAGACCCCAAGAGAAAAGAGTTTCTTGACGACCTCTTCAGCTTCATGCAGAAAAGAGGTTTGTGCACGTGTGAATGTTTTTTAAATCCACAAGCACTGCTGTTTTCTTTTAGATATGCCCACTTATTTAGGTACACCCTATCAGTTCCAACTCTTATCATCTTCCACTTTATCTGCTGTCTTTATTCCAGCAGCTCTTAATAATTATATAGAGGGGATGATGGCCCTCCCCCTTCTCTGACACATAACACAGCTCCAGCTTCTCCTCTTTCACTGGGATGGGTGGGGTCTTTATTCATTTCAGAGATGATTGCTTCATAGTCACTCAGCCACTCGTTCCCAGGCTATAACTAGAAACTGTATCAAAGACCGGGGATATATTGGCTTTCTAACACCACACACACACACACACACACACACACACGATCAAAAACGCCCACGTCTACCATTTCTCCTCACTTGGATCAGTCAGTGGAGTGTTGGGTTGTCTGTATCTGAAAGCCAAGCAGCCGTTTGAGACGGCTCCTCAGGAGAGGCCCTGTTGGTGTCACAGGTGGGCTCCGAGCTGGTGTTATCACATCGGGGGGGCCGACGGCTGACACGGGAGACAACAGACATGTGGTCACAACTGAACAACCAAACAAGCTATTTACAGTGTCACCCACTAGCAGTGGGTGGGTCTGTCAGGTCTGCTGCGAGGAACTGTGAGCGCCATCTGTAGGCCAGAAGTGGAATAACTCGTATTTAAAATCACCTTTTGAAGCAGTGAACATAATAAACAGAAATATGAGGAAGGTGTTTGGCCTTTCATGACTAAATTAAACTAAAAGCTTAGTAGTTTGTGCAGATTTATTTAAAGTGTTGACTTTTTTTTCTTGTTTTTAGTATCAAAGCAAGGTGTGTGATGGAGTTGGGGGTGGGTGGGGGTTGTTCATCCTGTCTCTGAGACCCAAACAGAGTTGTATGTAGTATAAATTAATATTCATTACACTAATTGATCTTTACTGCATCAGAATATTACCTGGAGTTGTTTTGGGTTTGCTTTAGAATCCTGAGATCTTTTAATAACCCATGAAGACCTGCAGTGTCTCTGGTTGTTCTACAGCAACGCTGTCATTCTGATCCAGCTTGTAAAATTTGAAAGCGTCAGGTTGACTTTGTCAATGAAAACTAATCAAGCACAATCATTATTTAGTTGTGCGTGATGGGGCGTTTTTGTTTCTTGACCTTTCACCTCCGTGTGTGTGTGTGTGTGTGTTGTTGCAACAGGAACGCCCGTGAATCGTATTCCCATCATGGCCAAACAGGTCCTGGATCTGTACATGCTTTACAAGCTGGTGACAGAAAAGGGCGGCCTGGTGGAGGTCATCAACAAGAAGCTGTGGAGGGAAATCACCAAGGGACTCAACCTGCCTACCTCAATCACCAGTGCAGCCTTCACCCTCCGCACTCAGTCAGTACACACACACGTTTTTTTGTTTTAGATCTCTGACGGTTACCTGGTTGTATTGTTGTGTTTTCATCACTTTACGTATACAAAACTGCTGCTGTACCACTCCTGAGATGAGCACAAGTTTGTTTTTCTCTCGGCTTGTGTTAGCTCTAACTGTTGGAGCTTTAATCCTTTAATCCCTGTTCTGCTTGATGTGTCACAGTGGTGGAATCGCATGTCAACAACTACTTTGTTTTACAAATTTAGTCTTGTGAGTTGAAGTCACTTCCTACTGTTGAGTGTAGGATTCACTCGTTTCCAGTTAGCAAAAAAAAAACACAGATCACCTTTTAATCTCTTCTGGCTGGAGGCTTTTCTGCACATAGAAGAAGTCGATATGGATTTTATTTCAGCTTTACATTCCTCTCTTAAGGACTTTTATTTAAACTGTGTTTGTTTCAGATACATGAAGTACCTGTACCCGTATGAATGTGACAAAAGAGGTCTCAGCAACCCCAACGAGCTTCAGGCAGCCATCGACAGTAATCGACGGGAGGGTCGACGGCAGAGCTTTGGCAGCTCCCTCTTCACATACTCACCCAACGGGACGCCCACCATGCTGTCCTCGCCGAAGATCCCCACGCCCAGTGTGGGCCTGACCGTTGGCACCAACGGAGCCTCGCTCACTTCTAGCCAGAAGATCAAAAAAGGTGGGAACCTTCCACTCCACGAGATCCAGAGTGAAATACTGCATGTACAATACAATGGTACACATACAGGCAAATTATGTTGCAATTAAAATTTGGAAAGAAATTTGCTAAATCAGTTTGCAAATGAAACCATATTGACATGGTCAGAGTGCAGGTTTAAATCAAACCTCAGGGTTATGTTTGGGAGAAAATAAAATTCTGTTCCAGAGAATATTTCTGTTTGATTTGTTGTAACGTTCATCGTGTTGAACTGCTTGGTTTTTTCATACAGGAACCAGATTTAATATTCTAAAATAAAGCATTATGTGAGTTTATCTGACTCCAAGTTCTGCATCTTCTCTCGGTCTGACCAGAAGAGGAGGGAGGCCAGCCACTGCCGGGGGTCGGCTTGGCTCGTCTGCCCATGGGGCCGGTGCCGAGTCACTCGGTGGTCGCCGTGCAAGCAGCGATGGCAGCTCAGGCCGTAGCTCTGGAGCAGCTGAGGGACAAGCTGGAGTCCGGCGAGCCGCCGGAGAAGAAGATGGCTCTGCCTGCTGAGGAGCATCACCGGATGCTGCAGAGAGTTTTTCAACAGAACTTGCTGGCTATGACTGCTCAGATTCCAATGAACATCCGCATCAACAACCAAGGTAAAGAACACAGCTTAACACACACGCAAAACTTTATTTTTTATGTTTTCATCCATCTCTTAAAGTCTGTTCCTCTTGTTCCTTTTTTTATTTAACGCAAATTTGACTTTAAAAAATAACCTAGTAACTAAAACTACGCTTAAATTCTTCCAAGCTTCATAAGTTTAAACAAAGCTGATTTTTTTGTGTGAATTAAAGTTTTCTAAACCTTTATTGACATTTTAGACCAAACAAACTGCCTAATCCCTATAAAGTAGATATTATATTCATATTAATCTTTCTTTACTAAACTCAGCTTTATATCCAGTTACTTTAAAAAATATCTGCTGTTATAATCAGCTGAAAGAAAAAAATTCCCATTGTGTTACTACATTAAAGCTGTGGTTTGCATCATTAACTGTGCCCTTTATTTTTGGCTGCATGATTTTTGGATTTCACACACCTTCCCTTCCTTGCAACAGTTGCCATCTCAAGTCATTCTTGTCATCTCGCCACAAACCGCAGCCGCCAGCAGTGAGGAAGAAAACCCACTGCAGGCCTATATGTTGACCTGTTTAGCTTATAGGAGCAGCATGCATGCATGCACACATACAGTACATGTGTGTTTGCCTTTGCGGGGATTCTCTTCTGCAAAGCGAACCCTTTGATCTTATAGCAGGGTTTGTCTCGGTTACTGACTATCTGATGAAACACGCAAACTGTTTCTCAGTAAGTGATACAACAGGTGACTTCAGAGAAATGTTCTTAAGGAGATTGTTGTAAAAGATCTCCGTTGTGATGTTTGTGCCATCCATAGGAAAGTATTGTGCACTTTCCTCACAATCAGTTCATGTGATTTTGAGAGAGCCGTCAAGTTTGGACTGTAAGCAGCCCTAAAGATACTAAACTGTTGTCTTCCTGACAGATGGCAGGCAAGCCAGGCAAGACTCAGCGCTGAACCTCACCACTAACGGCACAAACAGCATCAGCATGTCGGTGGAGCTCAATGGGGTGGTGTATACTGGTGAGTACCCCTGTCATGTGGTACAGGATGTACAGCTCATCACTTCCTTCCTTTTTGATCACCCCCCACCCCCAACCCCCTATTTGATATTAGATATTTCCTTTGCAAGTTATACGGTCACGTCTCTTATCTTCTGTCTGAATAGAAATGGAATGCATTTTGGTGTTGTGTTGATTTACTACAGAAAAGGAATCAAATTTACTGCTCCTTCCTTTTTGCATGAAGTTAAGGTCTAGTATCGTTTATGCAAATGAGGCGCATCCACCTGTAGACACTCACGACAAATTTTGAAACTGAAACCTTTTCCCTCCATGTCTTTCTGCAGCCACCCGCTATTTTTTCTTGCATCCAACTTGTCTAACATGATTTAAGTTGATTACATTTTCTGTAATTAATTATTCCCTTATTTTACCAATAACTATGAACCAAAACTAGATAATATCCATACAGCTTGTCATTGATCATTCATTTTCTGCGTGTTGAAGTTGTAGAGTAATAAAAACAGTCATCTTGTGGTGCAGAACTATTAAAAAGAGCACCAAATATGACAATTACTCATAAATTGTTAAGAATATTATCATGAACAATATAGGGACCCCCCCCCTGCCCCTCCCCACTAATTGAGAACCACTGATTTAATCTGAATAAATCAATAATATCAATAAATTGTTTCTTTTAAATGTGCTTGTTAACTCTGTAAAGGTGTGGTACACTGAAAAAGCATTTTTTAATGATTATTTCTGATTATAATCAGTCACTCTGAGTTTTTCATGCAGGCTGAACATGAAAATAGTCTCCTACACCTATCTCCTGCATTAGCTTCTGATAGTAGATAGATAGTGAAACTCTAGGATTAGAAAATCCTGACAGATCTACGTCACACTGTCGCTTAACATTCATGGACTCACCCATCTTGACTCACGACGGGGAAGGCTGTTGTTGGTTTAACGTCCAGGAAACAGCAGAGAACGTCTCGGCTAGTAGAAGCTAACTGTTAGCATTAGCAACTCCACCACACAGCAGAACTCTTCCAAGCTTGTGTTATTTGTGGAGATAAAACATCAACGTTGCAGAGCAAACAGAGTCAGTGGTAGAGTCATGTTGCTGTTAGCCAATCAGAGGAGAGATGTCCAAGTATCAGGAAATAAGACTCCAAATCCTGTCGTCTGAAGCTACTTTCTCCTCCAGCTGACACCCCCCCCCCCCCCCCCCCCCCCCCCCCCCCATACAACTTGCAAGGCATTAATTCCTACCAGAGACCAATGCAAATCCTACACTGTTGTATAAGACTGGGGAAGGAGCTAATCCTCTTAAAGAGATAGAGCTCTTCCTCAGATATGATGCATTTGTTGTAATATAATTAAAACTGCTGTTTTAATGCATGCACTTGTTTTTTTCCCCCCATCTAGGTGTCCTTTTTGCTCAGGCAGCAGCAGGGTCCGCTTCATCCGGTGCATCTGCATCACCCCTCTCCCACAAACCTGTCAGCAGTCGTGGCGCTCCACAGCAGCATCAGAACACACCTACCTCAACCTCCAGCAACCCGTTGTCTTAACAAACTCCCACCTTTTCCATGTTTTTTTTTAAATACCACGCTAAGAAAAGCCAAAAAGCAACCTCATTTTCTATATCATCTATGCCAAAAAAGAAGAGAAGAACCATCATCAGTGCAGAAAGACAAACTGAAACTCAGCTCACTTGAAGTACACTATCTCAGGTTTTCTCTCACAAACTCATCTCTTACGTTCTTCATCGCCAAACGGGTTTTAAAAAGAAATATCCCAACTGAGAGCCAGTATATGCTAAACTTAGACGTATGCACAACCTGTGAATTATTTATTTCTACATAAATGTACAGATTCCTGGAGAACAACAGAGAAGGTAATAACTAGGAAGGTTCAAGCATTGTTTACACACACAAACACAGCTACTGACTGACAATGATGTTATTCCTCTAGAGGAGAGATCGTTTTTATTTTACCTTTTCATTGTCATTATTATCATTATTGTTATTCTCTTTATTTTGTGTTTTATCATTTAAATCTTTAACAATCTTCATTGCAAGAAAAACAATCTATATATTTAGAATTTTATTAAAAAAAGAAGTATGAATATCATCTATTTTTAATCAGAAAAGCTTTAAAAAGTTTGTGTATTTTTATTTCTTCAGGGCATATAATAAGGTGTAGTTGTGACCTCATTTGTGTAAAACCAGATTACCTTATTCACACGGCAGCCACTTTTTGTGTGGGAGAACAAGTTTGGCGTTGGTCTGCATGCTGTGGATTGAGATTTACATCCCATCATCGCCGCAGGGTCTGAATCTGAAGAATGTGCAAGGATTTTTTAATCACTCGTGTTACATTTAGTGGGTCATTGATCCCAGTCGGACTCAAAGCAGCAGGTTTCTGTGTGCAGCTCTTTGATTCGCCCTGCTTGTTCTCCCAGAGACGATGGCTGATTTAGATCTAAAATCCACTCCTGTTTGCTGACTCGAGGCCAGTTCAAGACATATCTATGCCAGGTGGTGAAATGAGTTAAAACACACTGTTTAACGTTCAAACTTAATGGAAATAACATCGGTTTTCATGGTTTCTCTCAGGTGTCTCTTCACTTTGATTCTCACCGTCTATTATTACACTGGACAGACAATGAGCAATGCTTTCCACCTTTCTCTCTGCAGAGCAATCCCTTCTTTTTTCCTGTCTGCCTTCTTGTGAAGTAACTGTCTTAAGGTGAGGTGCACCTGTGTGTAGATGAAGGCGCTTCAATCAGAAATGAAGTGATATCCTGTCTTAATCTTCCCGGGATTTTAGTGAGCGCTAAATCTTTATTAGTTTTGAGAAACTCTCGTGGACAATCAGGTGTCTGGGGACACGGCCAGGGACCTCAGAAGGGACAGGGCAGGGGTTTTAGATCAAACTGGAATCTGGACTACAGATGCTTTTATTTTTCAGTTTTGCTTCTTTCTGATCCAAGTGCTTCTTATCGGGATCTGCTTGAGACCGGCTCGTCACCTGTCGAGCAGAGAATGTTTTGCGATCCTCAAACTGCGCGGCTTCGTTTGAGCTGAGACGTAATCATAACTGTGTGTGTGTGTGTGTGTGTGTTTGCTTGTGTCGGCGCAAACTCGTGTTAATTTATGGCAGAAGAAACAACGTGTCACTTTCTAAGAGTCGTCTTTGCATTTTTGAAGTAGACCAATCATTCAGCTTTTTTATAACCCGTGTTACTTCTTTGGATAAGTGACTCTTAAATATTGTTACTCCCCCTCCCTCCCTTCTGCCTCCCCCTTCCCAACCCCACAGCCGTGCCAAGCAGCCTGCGAGTCCCTGCTGACGTTAGGAAGTAAATCAGGCTTTGTACGCGGGTTCTGTTCTGAGGCCTTAGCACAGCGTGAGGTGACCAGAGAGTGAGCAGTACCTCCGCCTAATCACTTTTTACTGTTCAGTCAAATATCACCAGATGGCTGTCCCGGCTTTGATTCTGTACTCGCTTCTCGGTGGGAAATCACCACCAGCTGCTACGCAAACACTGGTCACTTTGAAACGTACTCTTGAAACTGGATGAAGAGTTATGCCGCCATCAGAATGCTATTTTTAAGTTGGTTAAAGTAGTAAAATAACTCAAAGGGGGGACAGACTGCAAAGACTTTGTTGTTTTAAACCAGTTTAAGAACTCACACATCAAACAAGGTTCTTCCATGGTGTCGAGGACCATGTTTTTAAAATATTTCAGCATTATAAAGGGATAATCCACACCTAAGAGAAATTGAATCTGTTGTCATATTCCCTAGAGTTAGATAAGTGGGGAAAATCATTTTGTAACCAGGCCAGTCATTCTCCTTATCTGACAGTATTCTATTAGCTTTAGCTTAGCATAAACAATGTAAGTGAATGGTAACAGCTAGCATTTCAATGATTGAAATTCAAAAAGACACCTAAATCGAAACAGTTCTTTGAAGGAACAGCATAGTAATGGCCCATTCACATCTGGATCAGCCCAGCCCAGCCCTGGTAGGTTAATTGTGTTCGCAGCTGGGTTATCTGTGTGTTTTCCATGCTCAGCTGACCTTTTTTTTTTTTACCTGCTCTCTGGTGGTTAGCTTGATGCTGGGCCAACCCAATACACCTACTACGGACTGATTGGCTGGCTGAAGTTCACGCCTACCTACTAGAGGGAGCCTCTAATTGGCGGGTAGAATC
Source organism: Aphyosemion australe (assembly GCA_006937985.1). Taxonomy (NCBI): domain Eukaryota; kingdom Metazoa; phylum Chordata; class Actinopteri; order Cyprinodontiformes; family Nothobranchiidae; genus Aphyosemion; species Aphyosemion australe. Next base: position 683,798 of record SSNS01000148.1, on the reverse strand, counting down.
AGACAGCAGCGGCTTCCCACATGCGCAATTCATTATCAGTCTGGATGCAGTGGGGTAAACATCTTCTCTGACTGTAGCTCAGACTGGCCGCTCCAGCCGAGGGAGCGCGAGGACGGATTGCTGTGAGAGAAACCCACGGCAGCGCCGCTGCTCAGTGAGAGGAAGCTGTGTGCTTAATGTCAGAGTCTCCAAAAGCAACAATGCTCACAGCTGCTTTTGTTTACTAAGTTAAGGAGGACACCACAGACTTCTCTGTGAGTCTTTTGCCCCGCCCACATGCTCTGAGACATCCGCGTTCCTGAGAAGGTGAACTAAATCTCAACCCAACCCGGTCCAGTCTGAGCTCACCCAGATGTAAATCAACTTAAGTTGCACTAAAAATGGCAGAATACATGACAAATGAAGTAGTTGACTTTTGGGTCCTTACACCTTGCAGTGGAGGCTTACGGTGGTGCTTTGTCATCATGTAGTCCCAAGTCTAAATTGGCTCCTGTAACTTCTTCATGTTACTTGTTTTTTTTTTTTCATTTGCTGTCAATACGATTGAGGTCACCAAGGAAAATTAGGATCATTATTGAGTGATTTTTACAACTTTTTCACACGAGATGCTAGTTGTTACCATTCACTTACATTGTTTATGCTAAGCTAAAGCTAACGGAATACTACCAGATTAGGAGAAATACTGGGCTGGCTACAAAGTGCTTTTTCCTCACTAATCCAACTCTGGGGAATATGGCCACAGACTAGATTTCACCTAGGGGTGGAATATCCCGTTAAAGTGAATCAGCTAATAAAATCAGTCATTCTGAAGTCAAAGACTTTACCTGTATAGGAACCTTTAAGTACTGCTGTTACACTCTGATTCGGACAAACTTAAGGAAAATATTGACATCTGTATATTGGATTCCTGTTGCTCTGTTGTACCTCTGAACAAATGTGCAAGGTGTTTGAGTTTATATTTAATAATATATTCAGATTTGTGCTTTAAAGGTTGACTACGTGAATTTGAATGGACTCTGCGGCTGCAGATGTGTAACATCTGCCATTCTGCTGACTTGGACCGCTTTATCCGGAGCTTAATTTTCAGTTTATTATGATTTAATCATTTTAGTGTGTTATTTATATTGTAATTCAAATTCAGATCTGAAGATTTTGTAGCCTTGAAATAGACAAACTAGCTCATGGAATCGCTCTGCCTTGCTAGATTGCTTTGAATAGTTTTGCTTGCGTAGTCAAATGTTAGATTTACATTTTATTTAATTGCTTGTTTAGCATTTAATGGCTTAATAGCTTCTGTGCAAATGGTGTGGATGTTCTTTGTTACACTGTAGCTAAACTGTGAAGGTCTCAGCAATGGCAAACTCAAGTATCAGGGAAAAGAAAAGATATATTTGTTAGCGCGTTCCTTGTTTCTTTGTCTCTAACTCTGAGATGGAGAAGGGTGTTTTTGCTGGTTTTGGGCCGGTGTTTTCCTCTTCAGTTGCAGGTGTCACCGTTGCTGGTAATGGTTGACAATCAAATAGAAACAGCTGAATGTTTGTGGGGGAGGCTGGCAGGAGAAAACTAAATCCAATCAATCCAGATCTAAAGGATCAACATTGCTTTTTCAGAAATGACCCTCTGACCTTTTGGCCCCCAAGGCAACATTTAAGCACCTGCCCCCCGTTCAGCCGATCCATGTTTATTGTATATCTATTGACTGCCTCTGTGAGATATTTGCATTTGAACAGCGGAGGTACTGCAGCTCTTCTGCCTCCTTCTGTGCATGGCAGTATTTTCAGGGAAGGTTGTTTCTAATTGCGCGGTAGCGACAATCAGGCGACGTTAAGGCAACACTGTATACCTCGAAACGCTCTCAACATCCCTTCAACCACAAGCCAAGCCCCGTTTCTACCTCACGAACTTCAGCTTTAGCAGATAGCTTCTCATCAGCCACAATACAGCAGCCTGTCACGGGCTGCGCTCACACAGAAAAACCTCATCAGAATGTTTATACAGCTTCACAAAGACCATTAAAGAGATTGTTATAACCACAGACAATCATATATCAGCTTAAATGTAACTCCCACCTTTAATCAGTCACTATTTGAGTTATGACAGGATCACGGGAAGCTCAGTTCAGGCCTTAAATTCTGTGGTAAGAGCACCCCTTTGTGGAAGCTTTTATTATGATGCACAATCAGGTCGAAACTCAGAAAAGCAAAAAGGCTGTAAATATTACATTCACCTCAATTTATCAGTTCCATTTTTGAGTGCATCTTCACACACCCCTGGTGTTTCAGTGGTTTCACTGGGGTGTAAAAGCCTCTGAATGGGTGTTCAGGTGGTCAGGAAACACTAATACGCACGAAACCAGACTCCAACCTTTAGAGTCGGTGGCTCTTTAAGGCATTCACACAAAAGTAACAGAATACCGGTCGGTAATCGGGTATCCTGGCTCGCTGTAGCTGCGATCAAGCAGGTGTTTAGAAATTTCAAGTCACATTGTAGCAGTAAAATCAGTCTTAACTGAGCAGCATCCCAAACCCAAGCTTGTTCTAAGATTTGAAAAAGCAGATGTTTTTCAAACTGGTGTTTTGTTTTTCTTTCTGAATTCTGAATCTGATTGTGGCTCCGCTCACTGAGCCTGCAGGTAGTTCCATCGTTAGGTTAGATGGCGCTTGCTCGTTTAAAAACTTTGGCTTCACCCCTCTGCCAGGTGGAACCTCAGATCAATGCGTTGCACAGACTGGAACAGCCTAGCAGATTTGTTTATCTTGAATTCAAATTTCCTCACCATTTTTATAATATCAGCACAAACAATCAGTCTGTTGTGACCGGTTTGCTTGTAGATCATCACAAAAAAATGTTATCTTGAAATATTGCTGCTTTTCGTCCCACCAAAGCTGTAGATAAAAGAAATGCTTCTAGAAAATCTTACTAGGTCCAAAGACTCTTGCATGGAGAATTAACTTTTGAGTCTCGTTCCCACGTGCTTCAAACACGACCACTGAGCTGGAACATTTACTGGTTGGGATGCATGTGGGTTCAGGGCTTCGGACTGGACTTTATCACTGATTTGACCTCCATCAGGTGGACCGTGGGCAGGGACAATGATGACGAGATGCCTTCTGCTGTGACAATTGTATGAATTAACCTGTATTTCTAAGATTCATTAAATAGATTATTTCTGAAATGAGGCTTTTTGTGGCTATGGAGTATATTGTGTTTATATTGTTTGTTTTTGCTGTTTCTTTGCTTTTTTTGACATGCTTTTAGCAACTGAGGCACACAGAGATTACTTCTAGAGCAGTTGTATGAATACAGCTATGATAATAAAATAATAATTATGTGATTATTTTAGGGAAGCGTGTGTGTGTGTGTGTGTGTGTGTGTGTGTGCGAGAGAAAGAGAGGGATCTTCAGGTGTCTCTAAGTATCTTCAGAATGAAAACAAAGCGTATCTATTGTGTCTTACAATTTCTCAGGAAAATCTACCTCTACCTCCAGTTTAATGCATTTACCCAGTGTTGGCTCAAGTTACTGATCAGTGGGAGGAGGGCATGAGGACGGGCATCTGGGTCTAAAATTAACGTCAGCAGTTACCAGAATAGAAACAAACCCCAATCTCTGGTGACACGTGTGAGCTGGAAATAGTCATTTTGAGAATATTTTCAGCTTCTTTCCACCATCATTTTTAAGATTTATTTCGAAAGCGTTGACGCGCTCCTCATGTGCCCTCCTCTTGTCATCGTTACATGTTTGTAACCTTTCTGCTGTTGGGTGTATTTGAGCTCCAACATCAGGGATCCTCCAGCTCAACGGCTAACTAATACTAGTACTACAACAAGTACTACTTCCTGTACCACTGTTAGTATGGCAAGTCCGTTTTTGAATCTCTCTGTCTGCTCTCTTAATGTGTGCTTTTTTTCCCTCCTCCTTTTTCTATAAATGATTACATTTTTGACGAATGGGACGTTTCCTGGTAACCACGGCAACAGTGAAGTGGTGTTGGGCAATGCAACTTTTTTTTCTTTGTTTTGTTTTTGAAGGGTGAAGAGCAACTCTTGCCTATTTACTCAATATGTGTTTGTGTGAATACTTTTATTTTGAATCTAAAATTAATAAAATATCATCATTCTTAAATGTCATACATCTTTGGGTTTTATTTTTTGTCTCGGGACGGCTGGTGATCATGTTTTTCATGAAGTCAAGAAGTTCGACTCCATTTAACTGTTTGACAAAACCCCACCCTGATAGAAAAACACCAGCGTAGCTGGTTACCAGCATATGCTGTGTTTTGGTGCTGGTTTAGCTGGCAGCTTTATATATATATAGCACATTTCATACATAGCAGCAATTTAATGTGATTTCCAGGAGCAAGAACACAAAACATTAAAATCAATGTGACAACATAAAATAGAAGATTATAAAATCAAATTTAAAAATACAGAAATAGATGTAAGACATAAAATAAAAATACAAAGTTAAAGACTGAGCAGTTACAGTGTAGAAGGTGCAGCATAAGAAACATTCATTCAAAGGCTGATGAATACATGAAAGTTTTCAATTTTGATTTAAAAGTTGCTAGAGTTGGGGCACATGTGAGGTCATGAGGAAGCTGATTCCATATGTGAGCAGCATAGTAGCTAAAAGCAGCTTCACCCTGTTTGGTTCTGACCCGGGGTTCTACCAGCTGACTGTTTCCTAAGGATCTCAGAGCCCTGCTGGGTGTAGATACTGCAAGGAGGTCCGACATGTATTTTGGCTCCATGCCATTGAGTGATTTATAAACTAGTAGAAGCACTTTGAAATGGATTCTGTAGTTTACTGGTAACCAGTATAGAGATTTAAGAACAGGAGTGATGTACTCTGTTCTCTTGGTTCTTGTTAAGACTCTAGCAACAGCATTCTGAATAAGCTGCAGTTGCTTCTCAGCTTTTTTGGGAAGACCAGACAAAAAAAAAACGTTGGAGATGAACGCATGAATGAGTTTCTTTAGGTCTTGTCTGGACATGAGACCTCTGAATCTCACTATATGATAAAGATGATAAAACGCTGATCTAGTTATAGCCTTAATGTGACCAGTGAAGCTCAGGTCTGAATCAGTTATGACATCAAGATTTCTAACCTTTGTTTTTATTCCTCTGGAGCCAAGTTGAGCAATAACCTCCATCCTATCGTTCTGATTTCCAAAGACAATAACTTTAGTCTTGTTTTTGTTTAACTGAAGGAAGTTTGACTGCATCCAGTCATTAACTTGCTCCAACCACTGACAGAGTGAGTCTAGGGGGGCACAGTCACTAGATGATAGAGCTAGGTAGATCTGGGTGTCATCTGCATAACTATGATAGGTAATGTTGTTATTGTATATGACCTGACCCAGGGAGAGCATGTAGAGATTGAAAAGTAGTGGGCCAAGAATTGAGCCTTGTGGGACCCCACATGTCATGGTGATCTGCTTTGATTTGTGATCACCAATAGAAAAAACATAACGTCCGTCTTCGAGATATGATGGGAACAAACTATGGACTGTGCCTGATAGTCCCACCCAGTTTATTAGCCTATCAAGAAGGATGTTGTGGTCCACAGTATCAAAAGCTGCACTGAGATTGAACATCACCAGCACAGATGTTTTGCCTGAATCCATATTGATGTGAATATAATTTAATACCTTAATCAGTGCAGTCTCAGTGCTGTGGTGTTGTCTAAAGTCTGACTGAAAACCATCCAGGAGGTTGTTCGTCTCAAAACGCTGTTCAGATGGATTACAACTGCTTTGTCAATAATTTTCCCATTAAAAAGGAGATTAGAGATCAGTCTGTAATTATCCATCACTAAGAGATCTAATTTTCTTTTCTTTAGAAGAGGCTTAACAGCAACAGTTTTCAGTGATTTAGGGAAAAAAGCTGACATTAAGGTGCAATTAACAAATTGTCAATACATCAGCTGTCAAGCAGCCAAAAGCATTTTTTTAAAGTTTGTTGGCAGGGTGTCCAGGCGGCAGGTCGCTGAATTTAAGGTCTTAATTATGTGTCCTGCAGTGTTTTAGCACTAATCACACTGAAAACTGGCATTCCAGCCAGATTGTTGCTGTGTGGCTGTAGCAGGTTGACATGGAGGAATGAATGACCAATCTGATGTTTATGATTTTCTCATTGAAAAAGGATGCAAACTCATTACACTTAGTTTGGGATATAAAATCAGGGGCTAACTGTGTTGGAAGAAAACAGATCATGGGAATTGTTGATATTGTCACTAATGACTTTGTAGAAAAAGGCTTGTCTCGCCTTATTTAATTCAGAATTGTAAGTGCGAAGCTGCATTCTGAAGGTCTCATCATGACCTGGTAGGTTACTTTTCCTCCATTTACCCTCAGCTTTTCTGCACTCCCTCTTCTGATTTATAACTGATTTAGTGAACCTCCATGGAGCTTCTTGTTTGCCAGAGATAAGTCTGACCTTTTCGGATGTGATGCTGTCAAGGACTTTGAGTTTTGCAGTTAAAACGATTTAGAAGCAAATCAACACAGTTGGTTGTCAAACTTGTTGGCATAATCATGAGTTATATAAAAACTGAAGCAGTGTGATCACTCAGACACCTCTTTTTGAGAACAACTGAAGTGGGATGGGTAGCAGGCGGACCAGCATCCCATGCCATACCAGCACCAAAACACAACATATTCTGGTTTATCCAGCAGGGCAGTGAGTCGATTTTCCCCAGTCTCTGGAAGTCTGCTGCAGAGATTAATCTTCCTAAGGATATTTCATTTTATTTTTTTGTGCTCAACATCTCCCACAGTTGTTTCACACATTTAACATCTTATGATTGTCATAATTTTTACATCCATCAATTGATTCAGTGACCCCCCGTGTCATCCTGAAGATATTTCCGTTTAGGATGTCACCAAGCAGAACAAGTTTGTATTGATTTGCAGTGAATCTTCCTAAAATAATAAAATGCCTATTAACAGTATTACTGAGCCACCTGATCCTCTCACTCCAGAGGTCAGGAGTTCATTTATTTTCCTCTCCATGTTACCTCTCTCGTGTCTGTGGCCCGTAAATTAAATGATAAATAAAATGATAAATGACCTGCACTTGTATAGTGCCTTTCAGTGTCAGAGGACTCCAAAGTGCTTTACACTACAGTGAATCACTCATCCATTCACATACTGTTGGTAATGAGCTACAATGTAGGAACGAAGGCAAGGCTGCCGTACGCAGGCATCAGCGGACCGGTCCCTCTGACCACTACCAGCAGGCAAGGAGTGTTAAGTCTTGCCCAAGGACACAACAGCAGCATTCTCTGCAGGGAGCCGGGATCAATCCTACAACCCTCTGATTACTGGACAGCCTGCTCTACCTCCTGCTCAGGGTGAGGGAGAAAATCCCACACAGGGAAAGATGGGTGTAGGGAAAGTAGAGAAAGTCTGAGTCTAAACATTTGAGAGCTCAAAATCTCAGGTCAGAATAAGGGATCTCTGAAAATGAACTTAAATTGCCAACAGCCTCATACCTCTGTTAATAAGCGTACTAGGAGATGCACATCACATTTGTTTAAAATAAAAGTAATGAAAAGTAGAAAAAATACAAAAAAGTAATACTGTACTTTGTTAATTCTGCCTGATTGTTGAACCACTATTATTGTTTTAGTAATTAAATAGCTTTTGGTAGAAGTGCCTTTGTAATTAAAATAGAAAATATACCTAGCTCATACTGTCTGGTACATTTATTTCCATTCCTTTGAATAATTTACTTCTTAAACCAGTGGTGCCCAATCCTGGTCTTCTGGGATCTCTGTTCTACATTTAGAGGTCATTTTTGCTTCAATGATTTTAACCAGTGGGTGACTAACAGACGTCTGCAGATGTTAATGACATGCCAAGCATTCAACCATTAATCAGGTGTGTTGGAAGGTTGGAACAGGGAAACAACTATAACATGCTGGACAGAGGAGTACAAGGATTGGACACCGCCTTAGACAAAATGTGTTTTCATGTATTGAAATTCCTTTAAACTGTTTGTTTTGTATTTTACTCTCAAATTTATTTTATATTTGTTTTTTTTTTCCTAAATACTTTTGGTTTTATTATTCACTCAAATATCAAAAGTGTTTATTGACCCAGATTACTGTCATACACGTTTACATGTAAACACAAAGCAACGTGACTTGCGTGTCACGATGACTCTGGCTCGTTCTGAGCTCAAGCACCGCCCTCCAACACGGCTCACAATAATGAACCTAACACACCCCTGTAGATTTTAAACAGTCGAGAAGACGCGGGGCGGAGTTAAACCTCTGTCTGTCCGTCAGGAGAAAAAAAATCCCCAAAACAACGCTTTCCAACCCCGGTAGAGATCACGATACTTGTACGGGTTTTTCGTGTTGACTTCAAGTCCTACAGGAGAAAAGAAAATGAGACTCCGGTCTCGAAAGATAGTTGCGACTGGTCCGGAGACGCCGAGAAACAGCCGTCGGCGGTCCCAAAGAAGGAGGTCAAGCCTAGCTTTGACTCCATCGACACCAATAGCACCGTCGACGACTGTGACTGACAACCCGCTGCTAACCAAGGTAAAAGTCAATCCATCTTCCCAGTAGTACTGATAAGCAGTATGGTACAAAGCGTAAATTAATTAGCCAAGCATCAAATCATCGTGTTTTTGTTAGGCTAGTTGTAACAACGTCCGTCCGACACGTCCCGTTGTGGTTGAAAATGTGTTCCAAAACTATAGTTGAACCGACGTCTTTCGCGAGTCTTATTTGGAAGTTTAATGACCGTCAGTGGACGTCTTAGCTAGCCTGGTGAACTAGACCAAATTCTTGCCTTCACATATATAGGATGGCTTGCCAGGCTACGTCTTAGCTACACTGTAAAATAAAATGTAGCTTTTACATTTATTAATAATAATAATCATAAGTAGAATATTTCCTACGTCAGACGTTGTTTTACCGATTGATGATTGAGGCGGTCATTTTGGTAGGAGTTAGATGGCATCGACCAATGTTTGCTGGGGATGTGTGCTTTCGCTTGGGCCTACTAGCTATCCTTGCTACAAAACAGGACATGCTAATGTTAGCCTTAAAGCTGAATGACCTGCTATGTTTTAATAAATAGCTAATTTCTCTTTATAAATGTCTTTGAGAAGCCACTAAAAGATTGAATCAAGTGCAAAACCAAAGTAAAACCATTTATTTGTGTTTTACGCTGTTTCAGATAATAGCCTGCATTATTAAGGCAAGGAACATTTCATACTTAGAGGCAATTCAATGTGCTTTCCAGGAGCAAGAACAGCAAAATCAACATAACAGCATAATTAAAATACACAAGTTAATTTAGATTAAATGAAATACACAAATGAAATTGAGATTTAAGAATCAGATAAAAGGTTAAGTTAAAGGGTGAGCAGCTACAGTGCATTAAGGTCACACTGTGTGGCGCTGTTGCGCAGTAAAGGGCATTTACCTTCTCCCTGTCTCGTGTTTTCATCTTTTTTTTTCTTTAACATTGCAGCTAGCAGTAGTAACTTTGATTTTATATTTTGATACTTTTATTATCCTCTTTGAAAATTGATATAACACATCCTATAACCCAAAATATATTTTAAACAAGAAGCTACTCTTATTTTAGGGACTACAGTGTTTTATTTTTAAAGATTTGTTATTCTAAGCAATTCTTTTCTAAATTTAAATGTCCAAGACGTGTCCTGCAGTATATATTTTAGTGTTGGAAACTGGTTAGCAAAATATGGGAAGCATTGAGTTAACTTTCCAGAATAATGGGCTGATTGTTGTAGACTAGTAAACAAGTCAGGTCTGAAAACACAAGTTGGTTATGAAAAAGCATGAGGAGGGTAATTCAGACATGACTTCGTTGCTGTCATTTTGCCACCATATTGATGTTGAGCTGTGCGTGTCTGAGTAGGCCTAGAATTTGACTTTAAATGGTTAAACTGCATCAATAAACTTCAGATCTTCCACCTTGATGATGCTGCCATTATTTGATCCCGGTGTGGGGTTGTGAGATTTTCTGCTCTCACTGTAACCAGATCGGTAAAGTGGGTTAAAGTGAGAGGTGGTCCCATGGAAAGTAGGTCATCAGGACATGTGCTGACATACTTTTTATGTGGAAGAAGTCTGACAAGGTTGGTTTGATCTCAGGAGTCTGATCGACTTCTTATTTGAGTATTTATTTTACTCTTGGCCTCATAGGTTGAAGCAACCTCTGTTGAGCACTCAGAGGATGAAGTCCCCACTGTGAGGAGGCGCCCCCTGGCACGTGGCCGACCCAGAAAGAGGGCCATTCTCGTTGAGGACCGAGAGTCGGGTATGTTGGCCTCATCTGCACTGTGTCGCATTATGTTTTGGGGTTGGAGTTTGTCTCTTTTTGTCTAAAATCCTCACTGTTGTCTTTTTCTTGTCTGTAATAATTTTCTCCTTGTCTAGATTTGGCATTTAAGACTCCACTCAGGCCTATAATGCGTCGTGAGCACGTACTGTCAGAGATTGATGCAGAGTCTCCTCTTAATTCAACATCAAGAAACATCTACTCGCCCATCGTACGCTTCCTCACACCCAGCAAGGAGAGTGAGTACAGGGACTGGTATTTTAAAGGCCAAGTTCACAGGGAAAGCGGTTTTACTTTTTAAATATGATCGGCCCCTCTGAGTTTCACACGCAGGCTAAATGTGAAAATAGTCTCAAAGAAATCATCACTGATCACGTGGGTTAGCTATGTGGTATCATATGTAGAATTACACACACACTAGACAAAAGTTACATTCTTTTGATGAATTAAAAAAGATTGAATGATCATCAGTAAAGAGTTTACAGCTTAAAACATTCACAACCAGCCACCTTGAGACAAATCAGAATAAATATCCAAACCTTTTTTAGTGCAAAGCCCAGATTTTTTTATGACACCGAGTTTCCTGAAAGCCCATCATGCCTTAAAATCTTAAATTTACATTTATTTCATTTTCTCATTAAATAAACTAGTTTTAGTGCTCTATTATGTCACTGATTAAACTCTAAAAATGCCAGCCACGCTGTTTAGAGTATATTAAAACTGTTTTGCATAACAAGATGCAACCTGCACTCATGGTGTCTCGTGTTTATGTGTGTGTTCTTATTTTCTGTCAAGATATGGAGTGTTCTGAAACTGAGAACAGTGTGTTGATGAGTCCAGAGCAGGGTGTGTTTGGTTATGGCTCTGTTGATCTGCTGGCTGGAGAAGAGGAGAATGACATCTTTGATCCGTAAATATATCTTTTCTTGCTGTTATTTTAGTTTGAACCCAGACTCTGGGATAGGAAGTCGATTCATCAAAGTATATTATATATGCAGAAATCAGCCTTTTTGTACAGTTTTGAAAGATTGTATCAATTGTTGTATTATTCATATATTGTGTTTATTAACTTAATTTCCTCCACAGATTTACCTTGATCAAGAACATCCTGTCCCAGTCCCATCATTCCCGACCTTGTCTTCGAGATATTCCTCCAAAGACCAGGAGCACTCCTGAGGCTACGTTGGTGGTCGACCTTGTAGGTTCTGCTCATTTGTACATTTCTACACTGAACGTGAACATGAGTCTTATCTCCAGATGTGTTCATACCCCCTTGATCTGTGGTGGCTGGATTACCAAACACATTCTCTGGCTTAACTAGTGAAAAGAAGCAAAACTACGACCACTGATGTGTCCACGAGCCACCCGTTAGGTCCATCTGTAAATCCCATCAGCTTACAGATTTTTATGTTGTTCCAGGAGTCTTAACATTTTGTTATAAAGAGATAATTTGATATAGTAAAAAGATTGTAAACTCCATTTATAGTGAAAAATAACAGTGAGTGATTGTGGAGCAACAACTGTTAACAGAGTGTCAACAGCAACAGCAGCTCGTCTTTGCAGAGCTCCCTTTTCTGTTTTTCTGTTCTCATTTGTTGTTTTTGACAAGAAACACTACTGATGTTGGCCTGTCCCACATCTGCCTCTGGCCAAACACACTCCAAATATCTGAAAAGGCTTCAGTCGTTTCCTGTTGCTTCATCACTTAGTCACCGTGTTGGATTGAATCTGAAGGGCAGGATGAGGGCCGGAGTTCAGTTGTAAAGACATAAACTCAGACTGGTTGTGTTTTTTCAGGAGGAAACGTTGATGTACAGTTCCCTGAATGTGATCAAAGATGCAGATTATACTTTCCACACAACTTTCCAAGATCAACAGTACAAGGTAACCTCCCACCGCAAGCTGCTGTTCACAAATCTGTTTTTGTTTTCAGTCTGTTGTATTTTCAGTTGTTTTGTTTTGTGCTTTAATCAGATTGTGTCATTTTCTCAACCGCTATGCCATCATGGCGTTTAGGAAACCTATATTTTCCTTCCATGAATAAAAATAAACCTTTATGATTTAAAGGTATTAATGTAAAATCTAGATGCTGCTTCATGTTATCAGAATTCCTCTGACTCATTCAGACCCCTCGAGGAAAAATGAGCTGCAGGAAAGTGAAGTTTGGGGTTTGAAAGAAAAACGTACCTGCTAGTCAACAACTCAGTCTTCTACAGTGTTGATTTATTTCAGTCAGCTCAACAGAAGTGAAACAGCTGCCTTATTAAGCTTTTAAGGCTCTGAAATCTTAAACTAAAGAAGTGAAACGATCTGTTCTCTCCCTCTCGATAAAACAGGCCTACATGATTCTACGTCCACATGTGAAGGAGTTTCTGCAGGCCATGACAAAAATCTATGAGGTATTTGGGGACTTTTATTTTATTTGTACAGATTGGGAACAAGGCTCAGGTTTATAATCGCTGCTTTATGTCTTGTAGCTGTTTGTTTATACGTGTGCAAAGAAAGAGTACGCTGAGAAGATCCTGGAGATCCTAGACCCTCAAAGAAAACTGTTTCGGTACGTTTCCCAAAAAGCTGCTTCTGCTGGTTTTTCAACGCTACATTTGCCAATTGGTAGTGTGTTTTATGAAATTAGAACTTTTAAAGCAACACATTGGTAAAAACACCTGACAGTCTTTATTAGTCTCTTCAATAGAACATCAGCAAATTGACCTACCTTGGTTTTTTTTGCTCTAATCTGTATAATCCAGTGTGTGTTTCGAACAGTAGGAGCCACTTTTGTATTTTTGGTTGTGTTTGCTTATTTTTCTGTGCTTAATGCTCTCTGCAGACATCGTCTGTACCAGGATGATTGCTCCTGTGTCCTTGGACATTACATCAAAGATCTCAGCATCCTTGAGAGAGATCTTGCAAAAACCGTGGTCCTGGACAAGGCACCCCACACATATCCATACCATGTTAGTCTTAAAAATCTTCATTTTTATGATTTAATTATTCTAAAAAACAAAACAAGAACATGTTTATCAATTTGTGGAACCAGAATATTTTACATGTTTTTGTTGGTTTTGCAGCTGGTCAATACAATACCCATCAAGAGCTGGTCTGGAGACCCGGAGGACAGGGAGCTGCAGAAACTCATCCCCTACATGGAGAAGGTGGCTGCAGCTGTGAGTCTGCTATTCATCTTGGTTTCACTTCAGCGTTTGGTCACGTTTTCATGAGTTTCTGCTACAGCAGGCAGGTTTCCTAAAAACAGATTCTGAAGACTACCTGTTGGGTTTTTGTTAGTTAGGTGTCCACAAATAAAAATATGAGATGAAATGTTTCTAACCATCTGATGAATGGGAGATTAAGCATCTCTAATAATTTCCACATAATTATTGGAGTTATTGTTTTTGTCTCCCCCGTGTGGTTTTATTGTGTCATTGCATGTAAAAGTGTTTATAAAGGTTTAATAACAAGTGTTTTATATGAGCACTAAGATTAAATCAGTGTGTCACTTAACAGTTACGGAAAACAATTTTAAAATCCAGAATGATTGTGATCGGTGATCATTTAAACGCTTGGTGAAATCAAATCTAAGAAAAACAATAATAGAACGCAGGGCTTTGTTTAATAGTGAAAGAGCCTTTCCACACACAGTGGGATAGGAACTCAAGGGATTGGGACTGAACAGCTGTGTAGACGTAAGAAAACCACTAATCAGTGAGGTCTGTCGTGGTGAAGAGAGAGCTGAGCCAAAAGGTGAAGCTCTCGATTTACCGGTCGATCTACGTTCCTACCCTCGCCTATGGTCACGAGCTTTGAGTAGTGACCGAAAGAATGAGATAACGGATACAAGCAACCGAAATGAGTTTTCACCGCAGGGTGTCTGGGCTCTCCCTTAGCGATAGGGTGAGAAGTTCAATCATCCGGGAGGGGTTCGGAGTAGATCTGCTGCTCCTCCACATGGAGAGGAGCCAGTTGAGGTGGCGCGTGCATCTGGTTAGAATGCCTCCTGGACGCCTCCCTGGTGAGGTTGTCCAACCAATGTTTCCTGGCTGGTCAGGGAACTCCTTGGGATTCCCCCAGAGGAGCTGGCTCAAGTGGCTGGGGAGAGGGAAGTCTGGGCCTCTCTGCTTAGGCTGCCGTGACCCGACCCCGGATAAGCGGAAAACGCTGGGTGGATGGCTGCTTGGCTTGATTTCATAAGAACTCAGAGATTTTCTGGGCTCGAAAATATTAGTCTATGACAGGCGTGTCTGGCCCCCAATTGCGTGTAGATCTACACTTAAGCCTATTTTGAGGAGCACAAAAAACTTCCAAAATATAATATAGTTTAATTTTTCAAATAATTAAATAAATATCCCATTTTGTGGCCCGTGAGGACTTAACGTCATGATTTTGTCTCTTTCCTTTAAAAGTTTGGGCCCCCCTGGTCTATAAAATGTTAATGGATGACTTTTAGTATAAAATATAATAATTGTAGTCATTTAAAGTTGCTGCCATCTAACCGGTTGGATCAGGAAAAGAAAATCATTCGTTAATAAACTTTCTTTTGTAGTCCATGACAGGTCTTAAAGGAGCAATCCTAAAAGCTCACGGAAGTAAGATGTAATTTTCTAGTTTTCAGCTGTTTGATGCGTTTAGTTGTAAACAGAACAGCTGGTTATCTTCAGCAGCATCAGCCTGCTGCTCCTCCTCCTCCTCCTGCTGTCTGTGTCTGAATATCTCCTGTTGTGTTTTCTCAGGAGGATTTTCAGGAGGTGCTGAAGAAGAGGAAGGACCACTTCCTCAGATTGCTGTCAGAGGGCTGAGTGAATTCTCCACCCCATCAACGTGCTGCTGTTCGGTTAGAACTCCAAACCTTCATTCCCTCCAAGACTCATTCCTTGAGCTTTTAACTGCTAACCTGTGTAAATATTTACAGAACAAAACTTGAAATGCCTTTTTTCTATTTATTGATTATTTTGATTGTATTATATAGATCCAACATCTATATATGTACATTTCAGAAATGCTTTTAAATGCCATAAATTTACCCAAATAATAAATGTGAAACTCACACCTGATATCTGCTTTTTGTTTTTTATCTGAACTTGTTGTGACGTCAAACTTAGAAAGGATGAAGATCAGCGTTGAGATTCTTACTTAGCCAGTATGTTGTTACAGTTGCTTCTACTGGAAACTTTCATACAAACACATAAAAATCAGATCCCAAACTCTTTAATACCTTCAAACTTGTCATAATTTTTAAAATTCTGCGTCTATTTTCAGTTTTTTGAGCTTTTTATCCTTGATGGTTTGTTGAAACAAAGCTCGTTTTCTGATCTTTTACAAGTAAAAGTGGAAAAGATTTTCAAAATAAGAGCTGATCTAGTGTCATGTTGAGTTAGTGCAGCTCAACTGTTGGAGTCAGCCTGAACTTTTCATCATTTAGTTATTTGGAAGTTTTGTATTTGACAAAATGTAGGTTGTGATTAGCTATAAAACATTATAGTCATCTGATCTCAGCAATCAGCTCAACCTCAGACTCAAAGGTCTCCTTCAGATTAAAGTGAATGAGGTAACTATAGAAATAATTATCCTAAATAATTGAAATCTTCTTAAAATGTATTAAAATACAAAAAAAAGCCTAAATGTCTGAGTCGTGTGGAGTCCTGAAGTTCCCCAGCAGAACAAACACGCCCTGTGTGGATATTAGAGCTGAAGTTTAGTTTCAGTGTAAATGTTTACTGTCCTGTTTACACAAACTAGTGTTTGTGATGGATGTGTTGGACTGTTGGATGTGAAGGTAAACTGAGAGTCAGAGCCTCCTCCTCCCCCTGCTGCTGCTGCTGTGGATCCTCTCCTTTTATTTGCTCCATATGGTCTTTGACATGGTACCCAGGAGGAGAAAAAAACCGTGTGGGCGGAGGAAAAGCCTTGTATTTTGTCCGTCCTGAAATCTGATTCAGAAGTTCGGGATCCTGGAAGACAAAAAGCAAACTGAGGGGGAGGGAAGGAAGGACGGAGGGTTTTCTTTTAACTCTCCTAAACGATCTACAAGCTAAAGTAAGTTCATTTAAACCAGAAACAGCTAAATACCCGGATGGACATTTAATGTAAACATATCAGGTCTGCTTCTAATCGCTTTGATGGACTCGAGGTTTCTGAATGACTTCTGTGGATTTTACGCACGACTTCAAGCGTTTGGTTTATTTACTCCGAAATAAAGAATAAACCCTCCAGCCCAAAACAAGAGGGTTGTTTTGTGTGGAAAGTCTTTGTTTTAGGGTTTGTTGTTTAGATTGTTTTCTCTCAGCATGGAGAGAGAAGTTATTTCTTTCTGCGGGGAGTTAAAAAAGGCGCATTGCTGCCTCACGCGTTTTTCCACATCCGCGCCAGCTCCGATAACCACCGTGATTTATTCCCCTCAGACGCCTCCTTATTGCGCTCTATACATGGTAAAGCCCGCGTTTGTTTGGAGAAAAAAAGCGTCTCCGTACAGTTTTGCGTGCAGACTCTGCGCCTCTGTTGGATGTGCGCCAAAAAAAGGTCCAGGAGAAAGTGGCTCCAAAGTCAATGTGCAGATGTTAGGAGAAGTAGCTCAAACACGACGAGCGTCAAAAATCCGATTGGTGCCGTTTTACTGTGGCTCTGGTGATTCGATTGGTTTTTATGCCAACATGTGGACAAAAACGTTTTCCTTTTATTAAATCTCTGTGAAGTCTGTAGATTTTTGGCTCTGAAGTTTCTTTAGATTTGAAATGACCCGTCAGAGCTCCATAGGTCAGTTTGAGAAGATACTTGTCCAACTGTCTGATATCATTACTGTTTTCTATAAAAAAGTCTCCATGGGTTAAATGTTGAATTTAACAGCAGTCTCACATCAAGTGTTGTTTCAGGCCATTTTAAACAGGCCATAATTCATCCTCTACTTAGGAGATCAAATCTGGCCTTTAGGTCGTGTTTTTATCTAAAATCCTGGACAGATTTGAATCGACTCCTACGACTTTGTCTTTCTCCAGCGTTTAGATTTGCAGTCTTTTTTACATAGTTGATCACAACGTCTTGATTCCATCTTGTCTGCGTTAAAGGCCCGTTTAAGTCATTCAGGATCTCCCTGTTAGCCTTGGCCCGTTTGTTTTCCTTCGTTGCCCTAATTGTTGGTGGAGTTCCTCAGGGTCCCATTCTTGGTCCACATCTGTTCTCCTGAGATATGCTCCCTCTTGGTTCCATGTTTAGAAAATATGACATCTCGTTCACAATTATACTGATGACACTCAAATCTGGGACTTCCTCAGTGAGGTTTAAGCCAGGTTGGTTCATAACATCTTCACTGAGGACAAGACTGAGGTCATTGTGTTTGGGTTCAGTGGTTCCTGCCTGGATTCTCAGATCTAGCTGTCTTCAGCCTTGTGTTCCTGGTGGAACATTAAGGTCTGCCAATGATTGTCTAAAGCTGGTCGTGGGGTGAAGCCTGGTGCTCAGAGGTAATTGTGCCTTTGCCCTCTTGGCACCAAATCTGTGGAGCTATAACTTCCTTCCCACATTTTTAGTCCATGTTTGCTTTTCTGTACAGAGCTTTGGTCCACAAAAGTTGTTTTAAATGCACTTGAAAAATAAAGTTTGTGTCAAGGTTTAAGAGAACAATATATTATAAAAAGATGAAATGCAGTGATTTTACATCTTCTATCTGATATTTTCTCAGCAGGTATCAGCCTGATTTCCTCGTCTAGCTCCTCTCAGGCTGTGTGATTATGAACAACTCGGAGCTTCAGGCCACTAACCAGCAGAATGTGAAGGAGCTCGACAGCATGAAGGAGTCCATCAGTGACATCATCAACCAGCTCCAGGACATCGACCCAGCCAGGCTCTCTTTTTCCCCCTTCTTGGACCTGGACACGCAGATCTCCTTGGCGCCGGTGTCAGACAGTCCAGAGTCTTCGGTGGAGGAGCTGCACTCGTCCTCCCATTCTGTCTCGGGCTCCCAGCACTCTCTGGATCTGCCACCAGCAACACAGCAGCCAATGAGTGAGTTATTATTACTGCAGTATTTTTACTGTCTGGATGTTGGAGCTGCTGGATTTGAGTGAAACCCTTCTGGAAAAACTCGATATTAGACATTATTTCCAGATTATTTTTGTTAAAAGCATATTTCTGTCTAAATGAAACAGATTAACGAGACTTTGGGCTCTAATTGAACTCTGCAGCTGTTTTGTCTCAAGTAAATTTGTATTTTGTAGTGAACTGTGTTTTGATTCGAACAGGTTCCACGTCGTACCACCAGCAGCCCAACCTCCCAGAACATCCTGAAACAGATCAGATGGGGGAAGAGGAGCTGGATCAAACTCTTTCCAGTCCAATCATCACAGCACACACTTTGGACGGCACCACGGAAAACTGCATCAGCCTTCCAACTCCTGCCTCTCAGAGCGACATTCCCAACGGCACAGACACACCGAGATGGAGCCCAGAATGCAGCAATCTTGAGAGTACGGTGGACGAGGGCCGGCCTCTGATAGGCCCACCACCAGAGAGCGTGGAGCTGGCTGTGTGGAGCTCAGAAGGCCCTGCAGAGACTTGTGGAGCTGCAGAGGAGGTGTCGGATCAGGGGAGACGCTGCTGTCGCTGCTGCAAGTGTAAATGCTGTCAGAGTGGTCGCGTTCCTGCATTCCTCTCAGTTCTGGCCTCTTTGCTGTGTGCAGCTGGGCTCCTCTATGCATTCTATTTCTACGTCCCCATCAGACCCCCAGACTGCCCCGACATAACCAGCCGAATCATCTTCACCTTCTGCTGCTGTGCAGTGGCTGCCCTCCCCATCGTGCTCGGTACGCTTCAAACAACCGCACCTTTGCAAACACAACCTCCAATAAAATAAAAAGATTAGGAGAGGATTTGGTTTGTCTGGCTGCCTGGTCTTGGAATGTTTCTGCGTCCCCTTTAATTTAATGCACTTTAAACCTCAGTGCAGCAGACAGCAGGCCTCGGTAGAGACGCGTAATTTCCTTCCTCACTTTAAATGGAAACTAGAAAAAGAGATGGGCCGTGTCCCAGTCTCCCAGGCTGTGGCCTAATTGTCTCAGCCGTTTTAATCACCTCCCAACCCGGGTGACTCCAAATGAGAGGGCAGGTGGTAAAAACATTTAAACCAAATCCAACTCAGAGGATTTTCCTCTCATCTGTTTATCAAGCAGAGGACGGGAGGATTTGCATGTGGGCCATTCTGCTGGTAGTTTCCGTATTCAAATGAAGGAAATGTAAAACCAAAAGGATGCTGATAGGCGAGAGCTGCTTTTAGAGAGATGGTCCAGATCCAGGATGCTGACTGACTTGTTGCTTTTGTGCTCCTTGCAGCGATGCTCGTGGGAGCAGTGTGCCAGTTCTGCACCGGCTCCTTCAGCCAGGAGGAGCCTTTTCCTAGAGGACGGACTCCTCAGCAGCTGTTTGTCACATCATCCTTGGAACAATTACTGCTCTACGTTCTCAACCTTGTTGTCATGGCTGCTCTGCTGCCTCAAGACCAGCTGAAGTTGGTGCCTATTCTGGTTGTCATGTTCATCTTCGGCAGGTGAGATCAGTGGATCAGTAATGAATGGTCTCCGAATCACCAAATTTTACCATTCATTTTCTGTATTTTTCACCAAGCGGTGATATTAAACCATCCTAGAATCCATTAATCCAATAAGCACCATGAACATCTGGAGTTATTTCGAAAACCAACCCAAACCCGTCCTTTTCTCTTATCAGATGGTTTACTCTTTCTTTTTCCGTCCTGTATGTTAAATCTGAATCAGAGCCATCAAACAGGAAGAGCTCATCAGTATGGAAACCATGATGTGTGGTTTGGAAACTTTACCTGCTGATTAGATCAGGATACCATGGCACCGAGCTCTCTTAAACTGCTTAGTTAACTCATGTCTGTAGCTACGTGTAATCGTGTTTCTGATGCGGTCCTGTTGTTTAGTTCTGGAAGGGCGGTGGCGGTGCACAGTTTGTGTTTGGGCCAGATCTGTCTTTGGTTGTTTCAAAACAGTCATGGAGAAAAATGGGTAAAACTGTAAATTGAAATGTGATAAAAACTTTTTTTTAGGATTTTTTTTCCCAGCGGTTTTGTTGTTTTGAGGAACCCTCCACCTTTCATGCCAGGGTTTTTTTAATATTAGGTGTGATCTCACCAGTTCTCCAAAAACCTGCATGATCTGATCTAACTCAGGTTATGTGCTTTAGGAGATTAGGTCTGGCAGTAATGAAAATGATTCTGTTTGATTGATTAAAAAATCCACCAGGGAGGTTTTGAGTGCTCATCTTTAATGTCTGAACTTGTTCTGATTTCCTGTTGGATGTTTTTGGATCCTTCACAGACTCGTTTACTGGCTCAGCCTGAACACGTGCAGTTCCTGGAGAGGATTCGGCTCTGGTCTGACCATCTTCCCGCTCCTCGCCCTGGTTGCTCTCAATCTGTTCCTCATGTACACACTCAATCTCAAAGAGCCCCTTTTCGGCTCCCAGGACGCCCTCTATAATCAGGTCACCCCCTCGTCCTGGTCAGGGGAGACATCACAGAGCCCGAGTGGCGAGCCAGACATCCTACCCACAGACATCCTGGACGCTCAGTGAGAAGGAGAGCTGCGCTTTCTTCTTTTCTAAAAATAGGCCATTCCTGTGGTCGGCTGTTCAGCACAGCTACACCCGCTGCCACTACAACCTCCAGCTATGTGACAGCTTGACTCGCTGCTCCTCCTGCGTGCAGCCCATTTTCATGTGGATTCGTGCTTTATTATCTGAAATGCAAGAGCCTGCCGGTGGCTGTGGATGCCTTTGAACAATGCTGTAATCATAAAACGTTGGTCCTTGTAAGCTGTTCCAGTACCTATATTTATCTACTTCAAAGCTCTGCTATAAAAGGCCGTGTTTGTTTTAAATCTGACAAAACCAAACAGAAGCTGCACTTGTCAAACGTAACCATTTTTGACAATCCTGAAACTTTTGTAAATGATGAAGACAAAATAAAAGTCGTTCATAAAACCAGCTGTGTGTGTGTGTGTGTGTGTGTGCGCGCGTGTGTGTTCCACTTGTGGCTTGGTGGCACCAAAATAAGGCCAAAACTAAAACAGAGTAAGAAGCACTTATAATTTTGTTGGAACTCCCAGCTGATGAGAGATTGATGAGCGATCTAGATTACAGTAATTAGAGACAGCTCACCGACTAAGGATACTCATCAAGTCAAAAATACAAATTTTCAGACTGCTGAGATTTTTATGCCCCACCTAATGTCCGTAAAAGAATCTTAAATGTGGGAACGCAGCACCAACTTTCAGTTTTCATAGCCTGGATGTGCAACATGTCTAATTAAACAATCATCAAATTAAAAGAGATTTGAAGTGACAAGAACTCACTCAAAAGGTTTACTGGG
Source organism: Aphyosemion australe (assembly GCA_006937985.1). Classification (NCBI taxonomy): domain Eukaryota; kingdom Metazoa; phylum Chordata; class Actinopteri; order Cyprinodontiformes; family Nothobranchiidae; genus Aphyosemion; species Aphyosemion australe. Next base: position 662,095 of record SSNS01000148.1, on the reverse strand, counting down.
TATTTAAAGTAAATACAGATCTACAGTTATACTGCAACAAGTTAAGATGTTCTACTCAGAGCTCCTGAGTCATAGTCAGGGTACACATCTTGGTTTGTTTTAATATAAATATTTGTTATGATAACACTTGTGAGAGCAGCTCAACCAGAAGGGCCAGGCTGCTGATGCTGTGTTCAGGTCACTCCAATCTTAACCTTTTAGTAAAAGGACAGAAGGATTACTGTACTATAATAGGTACACCTGCACATTCTGTTTAGTGAAGGCACCTTTGAATGTTTGACTGGGAATGTATAGAAATAGATTTTCATAGACTCAAAAGATGATTGGCTGATACAATTAATAGAAATAGAAATGTAATATGTAGCAAACATAATCACATTTTATCATACATATGAGTTATTGGCTTTGCATACTTTTGTAGAACTATTTCATGACTCACTTTTATCCTTATCTTTTTAAAATCCAAAATAGTTTTTAAATAGATGCAAGTAAAGGTCAGAAACATGCTAAACATTGGTACAAAACAAACCTGAAGAGGACACAAATCTTCAGCTACGTGTGTCGCCCCCTACTGGCCATTACATACAACGCAGGCTAGAGTCTGCGGTGGCCTGACTTTTCACAATGACTTTCTCTTTTTCAGCCTAGTCCAACAACAGCATTATCAACAATGCCATGTTGATATTCTACCAGAGAACATTTAAATAGTAAAAAATAAATAAAATAAAAGACTCACCTTACAACAGCGCCCTCAGCAGTTTCGAACTCATATTGCACCGGAAGTGGCGCAGGCGCTTAGCCAGAATTCCAAAGATGGCGGCGTTGGTGGGTAAGGAATGTTTTGACTAAATCGACTTCACCTTTTGTTTGATATTAGTAACTTTACAGTCCCACATTACTGTGGCTGTTTAGAAAAGCGTTGTTTCAGGTGTTATTCGTAGTGGTTTCGGGAGCCGTTTTTGTAAGAACGTACAGACTGACCTTGCTCTGCGTTAGCATAGCGGCTCACCAGGTCAGCTAGCAGGACCTCTGAGCTGGTGGCATGGTGTCATCTGTCAACAAACAATATCTGAGGAACAGTCTCCTTTAAGTAACTAGAGTGGTTATATGGCAGTCATTTATTTGTTGTGTTTTCTGTGAGATAACGTAGATACCCTCGTTTACCCCAGTTTTTCGTAACTGCTGTGCAGTGATTATGAAACAAAAAAAATACATTTTAGAGGTTTATGTGGATGTGAGGTCGCTTTGCTGCAACCAGTCTTATTTAAGCCTTTAGCAGCGTTTATATTTGTGCTTTACAACTCGGGAATCTCGTGGACGCCCGAGAATGTCGTTAACTATATTAATACATCTTGAAAACGACCGCCTTTATCTCCATCTTTTAAATTGAGATGACATCTATGTTTTCTACAAGAATATTTATAGAAATAACTCAGTGACAACTTTGTAAACATTTAATTTTGACAATCTTGAGGGTTTCATTGAGAAATTACAGCAAAGTTTCACTGTAATTCATTATTGCTGGTGAAGTCAGTAATTTATTATGTCACTCCTAAGCTTTTGAGCAAGAACAACTATATTTTTATATAAATAAAACAACTAATACTTCAAAAACTCTAGGCATATATAATAATATTGCACATTTGTATAGCTCTTTTCTAAGTGCAGGAGAACAAAGCACTTTACATAATCATTCACACACTGATGGTGATAAGCTACATTCTAGCCACAGCTGCTCTGGGGAATACAGACACGTGAAACTGCCACACAATTGGTGCCACCGGTCCCTCCAACCACCACCAGCAGGCAAGGAGGGTGAAATGTCTCATCCAAAGACGTGAGTGTAAGGATGGAGCTTAGGTCAGAACCAGCAACCCACCAATTACAGGGCGAACCCATAACCCCTGAGCCACGTCACCCTGATGACGTTTGCTGCAGGATTACCTTTTACTACTTATTCCCCGCTGGGGTTGCAGGGAGCTGGTGCCTAACACCGGCAGTCACTGAGTGGGGGAGACTCTGGACAAGTCTCCAGTCTTTTACAGGGACACATTCACTCACATCTAGGGACAGTTTAGAGTCTCCAGTTAATCTATAATGCAAGTTTATTGTTCTGGGAGGAAACTGGAGTATCTGGAGAAAACCCACGCATGCATGGGGAGAACATGCTAAGTGCATGCAGAAAGACTGCTGCAGCTGGGATTTTAACCTGCAACCTTCTTGGCAAGAGTGCTACCAAATGTACCAGCCTGCAGCCCTCATACAGACATCAGTATTTTAATGAAGTAGATACATATGTATTAATAATTGTATTGCAGAGTTCCCATACTGGTTCATTATTAAGGTAAATCTAATGTTATGTTTCTTGTATAATGTTTTTGTTTTGCAGCACCTCGCCTCGCCTTGTTTGGCTCCTTTTCAACAAGGTGAGAACTTTCTAATCTTACCTTTTTCAGTCTGGTCTCTTATGTTTGGACCTACAGAATTGTGCTCTTCTGTGAAGGTTTACGCGTGTATTTTGGGCATATTGTCTCCTTGTAAAGACAGTATCACAGTATTTTTAATCTACTCTGAAAACCAAAGACATAATTGATTGTAATGTCCTTTAACAGCTGAAATGTTTTAGCCTGACGAGCTGTTTTATAAACGTCAATAGTCTGGCCACGACCCATAGACAGAGCTTGGTCGTGGGGCGGAATCTACGGTTGTCTTTCAAACTGTCTTTGCACACAATTGGACAGTTTTAGGACCAATCAGAAACAAGCAACATGACGTACTCTTTGCTACAGAAATGCATCAACAGGGCAAATCGCTGTACGCTGTCATAGAATAAGAATCAAATACATCCTGTACTTAGTACCTCTATCTGCTCATGACTCAAAGAAAAGTCTAAATCATCCAAAGTTGATGCCAAAATCGTTTCAGACCAGTCCTGTTTCTGAGCTGACACCATCTTTGTAGTTTTTCTCTGTCGCAGCTCTGATGCTAAGCCCGCCCAGCGGTAGACCTGCTGAAGCTACAATGGAGCGTGTCTAGACCTGCAGAGCAAAATATTTGCTACTGCTGCGGTTTGTTTAGACTTCTAGGCTAGAAATGTTCTGCTCGACTGCAGTTTGGAATAAACATTTAATTACACTTTAAGGCATTAACTCTAGAATCTCAAAGTTAACTGTCCTAAAAAAATCCATCACACACTCTCTTATCACATGATTAATTCACCTTGTCTTTTAATAGAATTGTTGCATCTTAATTTGAATGTTTTGATGTCTGGTTTTAGATTTATATTTTGTCACATGTTGTTTTCAGGCCCATTTCCATTTTTGCAACTCAGAAGGGCCTGCATAGCAGTGCAAAAAGTGACAGTAGCAGTACTAGGTGAGCTCACCTAAAGGTGGTTACAATCAACATTGAGTTCTTACAGAGCACTTGGTCTAAAGCATATCTGTTACGCATTCTGGTTCAGTGTGGTGTCGGTCAGAGAGAAGAGCACCGCGGTGGCAGCAGCCAAACCAGCATCTATAGCCAGCAGCAAAGGGGAATATGTTGTGACGAAGCTGGATGATCTGATCAACTGGGCCCGCAGGGTGAGTACCTGAGAAGATGCCGATAGAGTTTGTGTGGATTTGAGTCACACGTTTGATGCTTTCATATTTTGACATACTCATATCTCAAATGGGGTTGAGTGTGGAGACGTTTGGCTTTAAATAAACCTTTACCTGTGTGGTGGTTGGTAAATCCTAATTTGTCCTAATCAGAAAGCACAGGGGGACTTTTCATGGCAACAAAAGGCATTGCTGCAAGTTTGAAACTGATTTTATTTACGTGCATCATGCATTTATTGTAAAAACACAAGAACAAGAAAAAACAGACACCCCCAAAAATGTCATCTCTGACAGCGATCTGACAGATCACCTTCTTCTTTCTGGTCTAAAGTTGTTTAAACAGGATCTTGTAGCTGTAATATGAAGGAATGTGTTTTGGATAAAGCCGTTGTTGTTTTGTTGCCTTTACCCCATTAGAGCTCTCTGTGGCCCATGACCTTTGGCCTGGCGTGCTGCGCGGTGGAGATGATGCACATGGCCGCTCCTCGTTACGACATGGACCGCTTTGGAGTGGTTTTCAGAGCGAGTCCCCGGCAGGCCGATGTTATGATTGTGGCAGGAACGCTGACTAATAAGATGGCACCAGCTCTCCGGAAGGTGAGAGGAAAAACAGCAAAGACGTAACAATCATCAGTGTTATAACATAGTGCAGTTCTCCTGTTGCTTCAACACAACAGCTGCTGTCTCAGACTTGATCGGCTCTGGTGGTTGAAATGTTCAAAGTCTGATGCTGACGGTGATGTCAGTCAGACATTTCTGTGAGCAGGATGGCAGCAGTGGGAACAGCATAGCTGTGTTAATGCTGGCTGGATTATGACCAGCCTGTCAGTGGATTTTCCTCCAGCTGAATCTACAGATTAGTTCTGAGTCAGACGTCTATAACCAGAGCTAAACAACTTCTCCCATCCCACAGGTGTACGACCAGATGCCTGAGCCCAGATACGTCATTTCCATGGGGAGGTGAGTGTTCTCAGGTCTCAATCCAGATGTAATCATCTTGTCCAGGACATCATCTGTAAATAACTCTATGTGACACATGGTGGCAGTGTTGTCCTTTTGTTTGTTTTTTACATTTTTTATGTCAACATTGTTCTCATGGAGTCTAAAACACTGGTGTTACCATGTTGTTGTTCTAGCTGTGCTAATGGGGGCGGCTACTACCACTACTCTTACGCTGTGGTCAGAGGCTGCGACCGGATCGTACCAGTAGACATTTATGTCCCAGGTAAGCTTGGCTTTGAGTAAAAGTAACAAATATTATCCTGCTTAAATATTAAAATATGGATATATGAATAACCTGAGTTAGTGGTCTCTTGAACTTTTGGCTTTGTGATCATTTTTTAGAAGATTTACTAATTATTTCTGTTCAACTAGAAAATAAGTTTCCTGTTAGCTTTTTATTCTCTATTTTTATTATTTAGAATTTTGTTAACAATTTGCTCTTGGGTTACTTTATATAACTGGGTTATTTTTAGGTTAACAATAATTTAATTTCTGTTTTACCTTCGTAAGTCAGCCAGGAAGAACGGTGAGCTGTTTTGGTTTTTTTCTATGTAGGGACTGGTTTTGGACCAGCAGTCAGGCGATATTTTTGTGTTTGACCAGAGCAGGAGAAGCAGCAGGAAGCAAAACAAAAAATGGGTTTTTTATTGTTGTTTGCCCAGCTGGATAAATAAACTGTAACGTTTTTGACATTGGACTTCTTTTGCCTGCTTATCACCACGGTGCAGCACTGGCTTAAGGATTTTACCAATGAATGGAAGTTTGGTTGGACACACAAGGAATTCCCTCAACAGTTTAATCAGCGTGACCTCTGCTACATCTAGAGAAACTGCTTTAACTCTGACCATAAACGTTACAGAAATGTAAAACCACTCAACCCAAAGAAAGAGTTTAAAAGCTTTTTGCCTCTTGTTCAGTTCTCCATCAGACCTCCGAGGACTCACCACATCGATTATCGGCTTTAAAGACTAGGTTCACTAAGGAACCGTTTTTTATTTGTTATTTTTGAATATAATTGGTCATTCTGAGTTTCACATGCAGGCTGAACGTCTACACCTGTTCCTTGCATTAGCCAACGATAGAAAATTGACAGGGAAACCCTCGGATTAGAGAACCCATTCAGATATACGTCACATTGTCACCTTAGCATTCATGGACTCACCTATTCATGGACTCACCCATTTATGGGCTCACCCATCTGACTGGAGACTAAAAAGACGAAGCATTTTCTATCAGCGCCCTAAAACTCTGGAAAGATCTGCTCTAGGAAGTCTGGCGTGCTGAAGCAGTGATCTCTTTAAGTTTTTAGGTGAACTTAAAGATTTGGTTCACTTGTTTAATCAATAACATTTGTGGTGGTCTCAAGTAGAATGAATGCCTTGTGAGTCGTACTCAAGGGGGAAAAAAAGCTCTGAATCACCTGTTTCAGGAAGTACAAGTCAGTCAGAGGAGAAAATAGCTTCAGACGACTTGGAGTCATATTTCCTAATATTCAGACATCTCGCCTCTGATTGGCTAACAGCAACACGACTCTACTGATTTGTAGAGTTGCTAACGGTTAGCTTCTACTAGTCGAGACGTTCTCTGCTGTTTCCTGGATGCTAAACCAACAACAGCCTTCCCTGTTGTGAGTCAAGATGGGTGAGTCCATGGACGTTAAGTGACAGTGTGACGTAGATCTGTCAGGATTTTCAAATCCTAGCATTTTACCCATTTGGATAAACGGCCCATCTGGACGATGCCCGGTATGCCAGATGGCCAGTCCACTCCTGTTAACTACCCATTAGTTTCTGATTCATTCCTCCTTTGTTCTTTTGAACCAACAACAACCTTCCCCGTCGTGAGTCAAGATGGGTGCATGAATGTTAAGTGACAGTGTGACGTAGATCTGTCAGGATTTTCTAATCCTAGAGTTTCACCGTCTATTTTCTATCAGAAGCTAATGCAGGAAATAGGTGGAGGAGACTATTTTCATGTTCAGCCTGCATGAAAAACTCAGTGACTGATTATAATCAGAAATAATATTTAAAAAAATGTTTTCAGTGTTCCACACCGTTACATGAAAATTTTAGATTGATTTGTTTCTTTCCAACTCTTACTCAACAAATTCTTCATTTTTAAATGGTAAATGGCCTGTATTTGTATAGCGCCTTCTTAGACTTCTACAACCCCCCAAGGCGCTTCATAATACAATCAGTCATCCACCCATTCACACGCTAGTGGAGATGAGCTACATTGTAACTACAGCTGCCCTGGGGTGCACTGACAGAGGCGGGGCCTGCCGTACACTGGCACACCACCGGTCCCTCCGACCACCACCAGCAGGCAAGGTGGGTTAAGTGTCTTGCCCAAGGACACGACAGCGACAGACTGAGCGGGTTGTGAACCTGCGACCTTCCGATTGCAAAGTGCCAACTTAACTCCTCTGCCGCCATCACCCATTTTAAATGTTGATATTTAATTTAGTTGTTTTTTTTAACCATGTGAATGAAGGTTATTCATCTGAAAAACACAGATGGGTCTGAGAGCTGCGAGGTCTTGTCTCTGTAACTTTGGGAGCCATAATACTGTTTTGTATTTGTCAAAGTCCCTTCAGTCACTAAAACATGAGCTGCTTCTCATTATTAATTACATCCAATAAAGAAAAACCAGAGAATGGACTGTTTTCACACAAAGCTTAATGGTTTCTTTGTTTCTGGTTGGTTTTTTGCAGGTTGTCCTCCTACGGCAGAAGCTCTCCTCTACGGGACTTTACAGCTGCAAAGGAAAATCAAACGTGAGAAGAAGATCAGGATCTGGTACAGGAAGTGAATGTGTGTTATGTATCTGTGTGCACCTGGGTTGTAAATGTATTTCTGGTTGCATTTGGGGCGTTGCTCCTCCTTCGTGTAGAGCTGCAGAAACACCAATAAAGTTTATTATGATAATTTATACACTGCTGGTTATTTTGAACCCGACTCACCAGCCTTCACTCACTTTATGGTTTTCTGTTGCTTTAAGTCTGTCGATATTCTGAGAGAATCGTCTGGATTAAAGTCACAAATGTGGGATTTGTCATTTATCACTCAAAACGAGTTAAAACCACATTATCTTAAATGTTATTTTCAATAAACTTGACTATTTGAATATCCTCGATATTTGCTTCTGTTGTGATTTTTGCACCTTCCCTGCCACCAGGAGGCCTCGGCCATCCTCACCTCTGACCCCGTGTGGCTTTTGTTCATTTTCACCAGAAGCAAAATGCATTTTCATTCTGAGCAGATGTGCAAAGTGTAAAGTCAAGGTAAAGATTTTTTTATCATGTTTAGCATTTTCAGGTGCAGCTGCATGTCTGCGTGCAGTAACTAAGTATGCAAAGTGTTATTTACCGTATGCATCTCAGAGGTGAACCTATAGAGCCGCAGGTTTGTTGTTTCAGAGTTCATGAATCTCACGTTTAATCTGTAACAGATGGATGAGATTATTCGTTGTCGGCTGAGAGGATTTTCTGGAAATGGGTTAACATAAAACGTGAAGTTGAGTGACACTAAATACCAGTTAAAATATGTTTGGTGTAATGTTTTATGGACAGCATCGATATGCTGGGTGCAGAGTTCACGTTTAAGACTGGAGCAACACTGAGCCAGTTATGTTCTCAACTTCCTGCATTTTAACACAGTTATCAGAGACTTTGCAATAATAAAATGTACTTTAAAAGCTTATCATTTTAGTTGAGTTAGACATTTTTATCTGATACGTAATGATCACTGCATTAATTAGCAGTAATATAGAATATCTGATAAATGACTTCTAGCTATATTTCAGAAATAATTTAGCTTTTCAGGAGTTTTTTGTTAAAGAATGAAGTGGCTCAAGAGTGAAAATCTAAAATATTCTGTTTGCATTCACACAAACACAAACAAAACAATTATCCACTCTTCAAATACACACCAAAGAATATTTAGTTTTTTTCTTTTCCTTATTTAAATGCAAAATAATTCTCAGTAATTATAAAACGATCCTCAGTCCCAGTTGGTGTTTTTCTCCTGTGCCTCTTTATATTTCTAGAAGTGAAGGCTTTGACAAACTTCCTAAAGTCCTGATTCAGATCTGAGATCAGCCAGCTGCTGCAGTTTCCCACCTGAGTGCAGTCTGGTGTTGCATCAACCCCCGTGTAATGATTAATGTGTCCTCACCAGCTGGTAACTTATTCCCACGTGTTCAGATTGCACGCGCCGTTATCTCCAGCTGTAAATTAACACACGAATAAAGTACTCTCTGTTTGTGTGAATGAGAAAAAATGTATATAACGTTTAAAAAGGACAAAAATGTATTAAACTGCTGTCAATAATTAGGCAAAATGAGACAAACGCATTCATTTTGTAGGATGTTCTTTGTGTTTTTATGTTTGCTTCATTTCAGATATTTAAATGTTTTAGAGGTGACTTCTGAATTTTCCAGTGTCGTGATTTTAGGCTTTTTTTATTATTATTTCTGCTACATAAATTTAAGACTCTTTTGGGTGTGGGAAAATAAAATGCAGATAATTATTTTAAAATATTTTGCCCCTAAAAGAACATTTAGATGTTTAACTCAGACACTTTCAACCAGAAAATCACTCATTTGTGTATTTGAGCATCATTTACTTGTTCTAGTTTGAGGCTTTATTCTTGTTTAAAGTAACATCCATTTACCAAGTGAACACGACTTTTGCAATTTTTTAAAAATAACTCAAAACTTGATTAATGAGTGGGGTTTCCCCCTCAAAGAGAAACTTGTGGCTTTGGAAAATATGTTCTTATTCATTGAGTCATTAAAGACATGACTAAATTTACCTCTGTGAAAGATTTTGATGTTAATGTACTTGAAAAACTTTAAAGGGATACTATGCAGTTTTGGCTTGTTTTTAGCACCCCCTAGTGTCCGTTAGCAAAACCAAAAGTAAAACTTATCTCCTCGCTGTGCGTTCGTCTTCTTAACACCTTAATCTAACTGCTGAAACGTCTCCTCAGCCTTCATTAGTGTCTACAGGAGCGGTTCATCACTAAATCAAACAAATCAGCTGTGTTCATGATCTAAAACATGCAGGAAACATGCTGGAAGCAGACTGCAGCACCAGGCATGGCAGCTCCTTTTTTCTAAGTCCAACAGAGACCGGACAGCCACTCTGAAGTTGCAAATGCTGTATTCTGGCCACATTAACCCTGTAAAGGGTCATTTCAGCACATACTGGCTCAAGAAAATGATTTAAAAATATGAAAAAGTTGCTTAGTATGGCTTTAAAAACCCCTTTATTCAATAAGATCACAATATTACACTTTAGGAAACCTCGAATAAGCAGTAAACTTGGTAAGCTGTGTTGTTACTTCTGTTTCTTAAAAGTTAAATTAATTTAAATACAGTGGGTAAAGAAAATAATCACCACCTTTGAAATACTTTAATTTTGTTTCCTTTACATCTTTAAAGCCACATTCCTTAACTTTGCGGATATATGCTCTCTGTCGCCCTCTCAAGGCTTGCTGAGTAACGTCACTGTCGTAAAATTAAATCTCTCTCTCAGGCATAAGAGGCATGTTTACATTCCTAATGTCAGGCAAAACAACGAAAACAAACTTTTTCCACCTCCACACATTGAATAAATAGTTTTATCAGGACTGTATAACAACTTTATGCCCGACTAAACACAATAACCCTGGTGAAATAATTTATTACTTACCTTTTCATTAGCAGCACGGCTAGGTCAGAGTTCGTAGTACATGCTGTTCTTTCTAAAAGAGCTCTCCAGTGAGGAAAAGCCAGCGTTTTGGCAGACATAACGGGAGTATAGAACGCTCCATTGTAGCCCCAGCTGGTCTACCATTGACCTGATCAGCTTTGTGGCTGGCTTGCCAATCATAGTTTGTTATGCGGGCTCAACGCTAGTGCTGCGATGGTGAAAAACTACAAAGATGGTGTCAGCTCAGGACAGCGCTGGTTTGAAACGGCCATGGGAAACTTAGAATGATTTAGATTTGAGCCTTTCTTTGAGACACGAGCAGATAGAGGTACTTTCTTAATTTATTTAAAAAAAGATGCATTTGCTTCTTATTCAATGGTGTATGGTGGACTGCCTTGTTGACTGACATCCATAGCGGTGAGTACGTCACATTGCTCGTTGCTCTGATTGGTCCTTGCTCTGTCCAATTGCGTACAGAGACAGTCTGAAACACAACCGTAGATTCTGCCCCATGACTGGGTGGTTTCTATGGCTTGTGACCCTATTTATTTATGGCTTGCCAGGCTAAAGACCACTCTTCGCCATGAAGTCCTGTAACTCCTTCAGAGTGGCCATCGGCCTCTTGGAAGCCTCTTACCACCTTCTTCTTTGCTCTTCCATCCAGTTTGGAGGGACGACTAGATCCAGGGAGGGTCTTTAGTAGTGCCAAACTGTTGCTACTTCTTTATTATAGACCTTACGGTGCTCCTTGGAATTGATAATTGATTTTTGTGTATCCATTTCCTTCCTTAGGTCTGTCCCTGAGGTCTTTTAAAGTGGCTTGTCACCCATAGTCGGTTGTTTGCTGTCAGTTGTACTACCAAACAAGAGAATGCTCCAGGAACAGCTGTTTTTCAGATGGAAGCCAATAACCATGGTCTGCTAAGGAAATGGTGGTTATATCCCCTGACTGAGTTTAAAAGTACTTTTTAGTGTGTTTCTTGTTTTTTTATTCTTCTCGAACTGTAACTGATATTTCTCAACGAATGTTTTAGGTTGCATTGGGTAAGTAAAGCTGGTAAAATATATTTTTGCTTGTGTTTCCATTCAAGGCTGTAAAGCAGAAAGATTCAAAGGGGCTGATTCTTTTCCGTACCCGCTGTGTGTATCTTCTATGAGGGATTCTGCTAAAGGATCTGAGTGTTTCTTTTACTGGAGTTAAAAGAACACATTCATGTTTGCACTGAGTTCGCATTTTGCTGTTAGCTTCATAAATATAACAGAAATAACATGAGTCTGCAGACCAGAGAACATCTTAGACTATAATTATAACAAAACATGTTTTTTTTCCCCCAAAGCAGCTGTAATACATTTACCGCTTGTTCTAAAACGGGGCTGTTCATGGCAGGTCGGATGCTGGGTGATATAAGACCTGAAGCACATGCTTTTAGTGTGCTGTTGTCTCATGTTTGGTGCTGAAATATATCAGCAACACACCATGAAAATACTGAAAAATACCAGTCCAGGAACGTCTTGCATGGTGGAATAAACACAAGAACGTCTAAAGTGAGTTGAGGAGGAGTTGGGTTTATTAAAAATACCGTGGACACAAATCAAATGTCAGGAAAAAAGGCACCAGAATATAAAAAAGCTATGGGACTGTTTTTACTCTTTTACAATAGTGGGCGTGATCATCTTCTTGAAGGAATAGTATTTGCATTCACTGGGTGGTGCGATGTCCATGGTGGCGGTGCCAATCTTCTCCTTCTTAAATCCGGCTTCGAGCAGATGAGGCACCTGCGTTTCCTGTAAATCATCAACAGAGAGAGGGTCGGTGTGCGGCAGCTCACGATCTGATCCTGGTTATCAGTAACCTTGAAACTGAAGCGATACGCTACAGCTGTTTTCCCACATTCACTTTCATACGTCCATAAAGTCAAACGCCGTAGATTATAGCTCCAAGATGAACGCTTTATGAGTCGGTTCAAATACCGAAATAACATGTAAAACTTTTTATGAATGCAACTTTTTTTTTTCATTCATTCTAAAATTAGGAACCATCAACGTGCAGCGATTGTGACTCGCTAGATGGATTTATAGTGCAAAATGTGACATAATTATACTTTTATAGTACACTTTAAAACACTTGGCAGAGTTTCTGTTGTGTTGGCACAGCGACGTAAATCAGAAGCACTCATGTTGTTCATGCATGGGGTTGTATTCTGGATCATTTCATTTTGATTGTGCCATAAACGGTGACAAACCTCAAACATTTTCTCGATGTTGTCATATTTGGTCTTCAGCAGCTCGCCCCAGGAGGTCAGGTTGCAGTAGGTGAGGATGCCGCCGGGTTTTAGCAGCCTGTGAGCGTGACCCTGCAGGAAATTCACACAAAATCATTTCAGATGTGCTCACAAGTGTACGAACTAAAGTTGGGTTGACTTTGATTTCTTTGGATTGAACAGAAATGAAGTTAAATACCTTAATGAAGTCAAACTGGTGAGTGTGCCATGACTCCTCAGAGAGAGGGTATGTGTCATACAGGATACCTGATGGAGGAGAATAACAGCGTTAACAGGTGGATCAACCACATTTATGCACAAGTTGTTTTTGCTACTTTAAACTGTTTTACATAAAAGATTTGGCTTCCTGTTGATTTGAATATCTTCACATCAAATCATTTTATTCAAGTTTGTTTTATTTCTCACCATCAAAGTGATTGTCTGGAAGAGTGGGAACAACGTTCTCCCAGAGGCCCTTCAGAGGAACAACCTGCACAAGCACAAAACTTCATATTTCAAAACAAAACAAAACATTTAGCTGGCGCTATGCCTGTGTGCAGACATATCTAGTTTCAAGCACACACAATAAATTGTTTTCAGTTTTTTAGTCGGGTGTTCCAACCTTATGTGGCTGAGACTTTGCCCAGGTCTCCAGGCGGGCAAAGACCCCATCGTTGCACTCGATGATCCAGTGCTCCTCAATGGGAAAGGACTCTAGCTTGGTGGCGGCGATGGCCATGCCGAATCCGATCTCCAGAACCCGACCGCCTACAGGACAATTACAACAAAACAGGAAATAATTGATTAATGCAAATAAACATTGCAACATGTATCATCTACCAGATGCTAAATTTTTGATTTTAAAACTTTTTTAAATGCCTAAAAACTAGTAAATAAAAATAGTTTTGTTTGTTGATTTTTAATCCTAAATCCAGTCACGTGTGTTCTTGCAGCTTCATGGATTTGTGTGTGTGTGTGTTAGATTTTTCCTGATATAAATACCAAAGTGATTTTCTCTCTGTGGGATGTAGACAGAAAACCAGTTGATTATAACTTGAGACCAGAGCAAAAGGTCAAAGCCTTTCATTCTTTTAACAACACATAAACACATTATCTTAACTTCTCATAATGATTAAATTAAATTTTAATCGCTAAATTCCCTCAACACAACTACATTTACATTACAAGAAAATAAGCATTTGAATGCATCATTTTTTTGCAACACTGCGCCAATTTTTTAAGTGCACTTGTATGTTTTTGTATCTGTTACAGAATGTGAATGGATTCATTTCCACCTAAAGCAAAGCAAGTTTGTTTATTTATATAAAATTTCTGGAATGAAAATCACAAGGTTTTCTGCAGGTCATTCAACAAAAAAAGACAAAATCTAAACGCTAAAGACCAAGGATGAAGCTGAAAGTAATGAGCTCTGGTGCCTGCAGCAGATTTCTTGGCCCTTTCTTAATAGTGAAGTAACAGCTGCTATAGTTCTCACCAACATAGAACACTGTTACACACGTGTTACTGCATTGAAAAGGAAAGCTCAAATGTGTGCAAAACCTGCACAACATTAAAGTCAATTGCATAAAAAGCATTGCAGCAAACTAAAAATTGAGAATACTGAGATTTGCATTTAGCATTTCAAATTTTGTTTTGCACTCTGTGTTCAGTTTGCTGCTAAGAATATTTAATGCATACGATAAGGCTTATAAAAGGTCAAAATCAACATTTATTATATTAAACTGTATTAAGTTGTTTCAATGTAAATTTGCATAAAAAAACATGACATTTAAGGAAAACAGCTCCCTCCACATTCAGGAGAAGTCAGTGTTTGGTAAGCTATGTCAAATATCGGACACGCCACGTAGAACAATGTGGTGTCCGATAATACACGGTGGGCTTTCTTACAGCTACTTTTACCTTTTGAGGCTGCAACGGTGGCCAGTGAGTGCATGTACGGGGTTTCCCAGCGCTCCATGACGGGCTTGCCCATGATTTCCAGGTGGGTGTCCGCCTCATTGTAGCCAGCGCTAGCGTCGTGCCAGGCGGGCTTGCAGTCCTCTCCCTTTGAGAATATGGGCAGAGCCTCGGAGGTCATTCTGGCTAGGTGTTGTTTGGTTCTGGGAGAACGGTTCGGCAGGCACAGAAGAGGGACAAACCAAGAAGGCGGTGGTTTATATTGAGCCCGCAAGTGCTGACACCGCAGTCGTGTGACGGCGGGTCAAAGCGCACACACATACCGACAGTAGAGAGCCCAAGATCCTCTGGAGACGAGATGCTTCACTCACCACAGTAAAGAACGGCTTGTTTGGTTTTTGTGTTGAAGAAAACAAACTTAGACGTTTCAGTTGAAAGTATAGTGGAGTTATTTTTTTAAAACTTGCATAAAGTAATACAATTTTAAGTCACAGCCTTTTGTATAATGGTGACCAGTGGTTCCTGGTGTGTTTTATTGCAGGAATAATTTAGGAACTGTTGTTAGGCCAAACTAACTCTATTTCCTCTAGTTTGTTAGCATCACAAATGATAGAGGATAAAACACACCCCTATCAAATCAAGAACCTTTTGCCTTTTAAATGAATTTGTTTTTGACAGTTCTTCAAAAATGTCTAAACACAATTTAGTTAGCTACAGACAGGATTTTCTAATGCTTGTGAAGAAAGATCACCCTAAATACAACATTTAATACATACGAATAGCTGTAAAACTAGAAATTAGTTATTGCAACGATGAAATCTTTTCTTAGATTAATGATTTATTTTTGTATAAAAACCATAATGCTTCATTTGCAGTTACGATCTATTCCTTATCCCGCTCATCCATCACTTATCACAGTGGTTCCCAAACTGGGGTCCCCTCAATTTTGTTTGTGCTGAGTTTGTGAGGTTAGCAATATTTTATTTGTAAAAATTACATTTAACACACCCTGTAATTATCGAAACTGCATATAAAAGTTATAACTCTGTCTGTATAAAGTATGTAAATCATCACATTTATTGCGTGCAGGAGTTGGGGTTGGGGGTCCTGGTTTGTGTTGGACACTGTTGTCTCTCTGCTTTATAAAAGAAGGTAAAAATGGCACAATGAATATTGTTCCTACTAGGGTGCACCGATCCGATCTTAAGATATAGATATATAGAAGAAAATTCTAGATCAGGTATTGGAGACTATGGGCCCGATCAATAAGAATTGATCTATTCAGTATATTTCTATGTGCTGTGAGTGACGACGTCATGCGCTACAGTCCCACGCTGTGCAGAAGCTCACGTTGATTTCAAAATGGAGCGAGCAAAAGGATCAGCAATTTGGAACTTTTGGGCCCCTGTGCAAAAGAATGATCTAGTCTTTTTCATATAGTAACAAATAGTTTATTATGTAATAAAGTTTAATACTGTTTTTCTTTATCGGTATCGGATCGATATTGACCGATACTAAACTTCTGATATTGGTATCGAATGTGAAAAAAGTGGATCGGTGCATCTCTAGTTCCTACAAGTAGAACATTTCTTTCATCATGCTTATGAATATTTCCTCTAAGCTTCTTTTTCATGGTTTTTGCAACAGTAATGCAGGATTTATGGCCAAGAGTTCTCAAAATGTTTGTAGCTAAAAAGAACTTTCTTTTGTTTGGTTGCAGATGTCTTTTTTTCTTTGTAGTTGTTTGTTTCTTCATTTTTTTTAGTACTCAGGATTAGGAGCAGAGGGAGAGGTCTTGGTAAGTTTTACTCTCTGAGCCTTCGCATGGACAGCTGGGATCAGCCGGTGCATGTGATCCAATACTCACACATGTTGTACATTGACTGCTGTTGTGTAACATCTTGTCAGCACCCTGATCGACTGAATATCACGAAAAGTGACTTCCATGGATCAAAAACCTTACTCCTATAATTATTGATCGACTAAAACATTGCCTGTATGTTAAAATGGCCTTTTAAGCATGCAAATGCTCCATGAATATCTTAAATTGTATTTGGGTTTATAGAAAGATTATATCATTTATGCATAGATAAGATGGAATAAGCATAAAGTTTAGGTGGGGTCACCCTTAAGTTACCTTTGAATTCCAAAGACAATACAGGGACGTATTGTAGGGTGCAACACATTCATTTATAAACATATTGTTATAAATGCAAGTGACACCATATTATAATATTTACAGCAGAACATGTTTGCTGCTGCTGTTACAGGAAAAACATGTAAAAGGTCACTGGTTCAGCTCGTGATCGTATGTTCAGTCTTAATCTTTGGATTTTGCACTCTTGGCCAAACAAAAGCTCTCTTATCAGTAACTGGGAATTAGGAGTTGAGGTCCTAACAGGTATAAGTTGTAAGATCTCTTCATTCAGATTTATCCCTTAATAGAGAAATATTTAATCCCGTAAAGATGTTGCAGGTGGCCTGGAACCGAAGCTCTCCTCTCAGACCTTTTTTAATTCAGTACCACTTTCCACTCATCTGTGTCTGATGTGACTCACAACACAAAGCAACTGACAGTCAAAAATAGATCACCTGATCATCTTCTCAACACGTCTGCCTTTCCCATCATCCTTTTCACTCCCATTTAGAGGAGCCTGAGTGGAGCCGGCTCCTCGTCACAGCGAGCGTCCTCATCACATTGCAGGTTTTTCATCCTGCTGCTGCTGCTAGGAGGAGCCTGATTTGCATCGCGTTTCATGACACTTAATCCCACGGAAGCTCACATTCATGCAGAAACCAATGCATTCAGACATGTGAAGCAATACATGATTCTTCTTCTGCAGCTTTCATATGCAGTCATGTCAGCGAAGTCATTCTGAGACCTTTACAGATGAGAACTAGCTTTAGGAAATGGCCCATTTAAGTTGGACAGAATTGCAGACAAGAGTGTAACGTGACTTGGATCATTTCCACCGTTGTCGGTTTTAAGTATATCACTTTTATGCCGTGCATAATTACATTAACCATTTGCACCAGCAGAAGTTCCCTTCAGCAGAGATGGGTTGGAGGGTTAAAGGTAAAATATGTAAGAATTTTACAGTGAAATAATTACAAAACCGTTTAATGTCTCAATCATGTTGGAAGGAATGAAACAGATTTCCTTCTCAGCTGGCTGTTTTTTTTCTCCTTTCAAAATAGCCAAAGAGGGACGTAGTCACTGTTTACAATCTGTGAGCCTGTGGGGTTGCTGGGTCTGCGTTGGGTAACACAGCAGCGTTTTGTAGCCAGTAACAGGAGCGACCCAGAAGTTATTTCTTGTAACCCTATGAAGCCACAGCATCTTTTTGTTTAACATCAGCTAAAGGGTAGAGGCTAAACTTGAGCTAACAATGCTAACGGTAAATTAGAATCAAAAAGTCAGCTCTGAAAAAATCTCAAGCTATTTTTTCAATTAACAACTGGATATTACAGTGAAAAGTTTTTGTCTACTTACTACTACTCTTCGTTCATCATCTAGAATCTTCTGGTGCTGATCCGTAACTGGCTACAACCATCAAAGTCACGGAACAGGAGTGAGAAAGTGACTCGCCTGTTTTGAAAATGGGCTGCAGTAACCAAATTTGACCACAGGATGTCATTCATACTTCATTCTTACGTAATGCACCTTTAGACTAGCCTGGCAAGCCATCCTATATATGTGAATATATAGTCACGACCCATAAAGAGAGCTCAGTCGTGGGGCGGAATCTACGGTTGTCTTTCAAACGGTCTCCACATGCTTTTGGACAACAAACAACGTGACGTACTCACCGCTACGGATGTCAGTCAACGGGGCAGTCCGCCATACACTGTCCAAGAAGTAAATACATCCTTTTTCTAAATAAAGCTTTTAACACCCCCTAGTGTCCGTTTTAATACACTGTGGTAAAAACGAAACTGAGAAACTTCTTGTGCACTCATGTTTTTAACACCTGCATCTAACTGCTGAAATGTCTCCTCAGCCTTAATTAGTGTCTACAGGAGCGGTTCATCACTAAATCCAAATAATCAACTGTGTTCGTGATCTAAAACATGCAGGAAACATGCTGGAAGCACATTCTAGTGCTAGCATGTTTGATAGCCACTTCACTACCGTGACTCAGTGAGACTTCAGGGCAGCAGTCCTGAGAGGCTAAAGTTGCAAAAGGGGTATCCTGCTCACAAGGGGCAGAGGGGGATGAAAGACTTTTCGTTCACCCTGTAAAGGGTCATTTTAGCACATACTGGCTCAAGAAAATTATTTAAAAATATGAAAAAGTTGCAAAGTATGGATTTAAGTACATCTCTCTGCTCTTGACTCAAAGAAAAGCCAAAGTCTAAATAGTCCAAAGTTGATGCCAAAGCAGTTTCAGATGAGCCACCACCAAACAGATGGAGCTATTGTGATTGGCACAAAACTGGTTGGTCCTGCTGAGGCTCTATGGAGAATGGCTAGACCGATCTGCAGAGCAAAGTCCTTTTGCTTCTGCTATGGTCTGTGTAGATTTCTAGACTACCTTTAGACAACAAGACCATGTAGCTTTAAGAAAGGCCAGCATTCTTACCAGGTAACAACTAAACAAGGATTTGTATAGTTTTACTCATCATTAAAAATCTTAAAGATAATATTCTGACTTTCCTCTCAATGAACATCTGTAAACAACAGGATTAACAATGGAAAAAGAGAATTTATGAAATAAAATTGTGCAATCCCTCTAGGTAGAGCTTGATAGTTGAAATTAATTTACCATATTTAACTTCAGTTCAGGTGGGTTCAGACTTGCTGAGGCTTCCAGATGTTTTGCTGTTCGAGTCCAGTTTGCAGAAAGCTGCAAAAAATATAGTTGACTTTAAAGCTGACAGATTTGCTCTTTATTTATAATTGTCTGCATTTAATAAACTGATCATATTGAGACTAATTTAAAAGTAAAATAAATCTTTCTGCAAAACACACCTGAGCATGTTTTAAAACGTCCGAGTGTTCATTGATTATAACAACAAAATCTGAACTTGGGAATTACCGTTTCCCTTTTCTGCTCCACTTCAATTTTTTTATTACCAAAACCAGAACGAGCCCATTCCCTCTGAGGAGTGTGATCAAGCTGTTTTCCTCCTATATGTTGTAATTTGAAATAAATTGGCTTGAGTCCCAGTGGAGAGTCTGTTATACAGTAAATCATGAAATGCTGAACATGCCCTCAATTTGTCCTTCACAGATGATCTGGAACAGATACAGAGAAACAAGAGCATCTTCCAGAGATGCGCTCAGCTGAGTGAGAAGGTGATTCTCAACCTGACTTTTACAATTCCCACTGGGAGCTTCATAAAAGCCCAGGGAGTAATACCAGAAGAACAATATTCATGTAGCTACTTCTATTTTTTTATGTTAATTAGTACCGAGCTACACTGATAAAGAGAACGAGAGAACATATGTGATGACTTATGAAGGTCTAGTTTGCTAAATTAAACAAATCTAAATTTATTTTATTTTCTCAAAGACTTTGTTTTTTCTAAGCTGGCAGAACGTTCAAATCTGATATGACTTGAATGAAGGTATTGTTAAATTGCCAGGAAGTGCTGCTGGTTGTAATTCAGCAATAAATATTCAGACAATTCCAAAATGGAAAAATGCAGGGAACTGCTATCCAGAATGGGATTTTAAGACAATATATTAAAAAAAAAAGCCTAGAAAATAAAATGTTTTTATTTATACAAGATGCATAAAAGTTTTATTTTGTGAAATTGCAATGTTTATTAATTGATGTTAAAGATAAACATTTGAAGTAGAAAATGTCAAATTTAGCATTAAAAGAAACTGAATGTACGGTATTCAGTATCACAGTAAAACTTCAGGGCAAAAGTACATGTGCAAAAATACAGTTTGCACACAACTATTTTTTTAGTGTCTGTTCTTTTTAATCATTCAAAGCCTTTGAAAATGATTTTTATGCAAGACAATTTTCAAATTGCATGAAACTGCCACACTCTGTCAAAGTAATGCAGCCTGCAAGCCAAAAAAAATGGTATTTAAAAAAATAATTATTTCACAAATTGTGCTTAATATTGATATATTTAGAAAAGTGAAATGAAAAAAACTATCCAAACAAAAAAGTGACGTCGTTTAAACTCTGTCACACAATGCTGTAGAATTTGTTTACAGTCTATTTCCTGTTTAAAAACAGTTGGTCGGTAATGCTCGTTACGTAGATCCAACCCACTGTAGTGCGGCTGTTGTTTGGTGTAATGTCCCTTTAAAGGCCGCTGACCCCCTGCAGCGCCGTCATTGCGCAGAAGAGTTTGAAACAAAAAGCGGAGTGACCTTCCTCCGCGTTCAGTCTGAGGGGCAGCGCTGAAGCAAGAAGCCGGTCACCGCTCCCACAGTCTCCGTTACAGCCTCAGAAATGAACAACAACTTAGTTGGAGATGAAGTCGGGTAGGATCTTTTTAACTCATCTTTACACCATAATCCCTGAAGGATTATAACCTGCATTACAGTTTACAGTTTGTGTGTTTCGCTGTCAAGCTGTTATTTGACAGCTAGCCGAGGAGCTAGCTTCAGTAACTAAGCGGGATCGCTAACCCGAGGAAAGATGGCTAAAAAGTAAAACTAGTCCTAAAAGTAGCACTGCTGTTAGTGTTGGTCTACTGCGGTGGAGTAGACCAAGTTTGCTCCGAGTAACGTGTCTTTGGTTGTCAGTGAAACGCATGGAGGTGTAGTCACTCAGTTCTGTGTTGTTTCCAGTTAGCTCGGAGCATCTGAGCTAGTTCTGCTAACGCTCGCAGCGGCGGAGCCAAAGTCTCCTCTTGACTTCACCGCTGCGCTGGGAGGACATTTAGCGGGCACTGCTGGGGGCTGAAGCATCGTCTGCGCCAAGCCGTTTCACTGAACTCGTTATTTATCCGTGTTTGAGTTGGTTCTCTACCAAAAGCTAATTTGCTGCTCGAGACAGTCGCCGAACTTGGAGGTTCGAGTTTACTGGTCCGCATGCAGGGAGCCGAGCAGCAGTTCGGCTCAGCCCCGCTTCGCTCCGCTGTGCTCGGGTTCTGGGTGCTGGAGCTACGGTGGCTGCTGTGGCTCCAGGAGTGTTTGCGTTAGCTCAGTCCCGGGGTAACCTACGTGGCAGGACGTTAATATAAAGACCTTTATTGTTGATGAGGTTTCATACGGCGTTCAAGGAAGATCCAGCAAAAGAGCCAGAGGAGTTTAGTGTAGCTGCACCAGATAAAGTGGCAGGCTCTTCTTCTGGCTGTGTGTGTTTTTAAAGTTGTCTGTTTAGTCAGCTGTGTTTAAATAACTGCCTCTCAAGTTTTCTCAGACCAGTGTTTTTGTCCCTAAAGACCCACACAGACAGTGACTTTATTCTGATGCTTTAGAGTTTCACTGAGTCTCCTTTTCCTCCTCCTTTAGGAAACTATTTGTAGGTGGATTAGACTGGAGTACAACACAAGGTAAGCCACACTCCTCACATGGATTATTTTCTCTTTGTCAGGCAAGGATCTGATTGGTAGAGGCGGAAACGTTTGCATCTTTTGAATAAATCCTACAGACATTAAAATAGAAAATAGTTTTTATTATAGAGTATAAGTACATGTTAATTACATAAGAACTAGTTTTAGTTGCGTCTTTTGCTTCTTCCTTGATAACAGTGCAAATAAAGGCAGATCCTATACAGTAAAATACAGGCCTATTTAATTATTTGCAATGTTTTAGCTTTTCAGATAAAAATAGTATTTTACTCAGTGATCGTAATCACAAATAAAGATAATAAAGCCTTACTGACAGGTGTATAATACTGCAGGTATTGTTAATGTGTATCACTTCTAATAGAGAATAAATTATAAAAGCAAGCAAAATCATGTTTTAAGTGATACTCTGGTGATTTACAGTTATTGGTTTTTATTGGACCTATAATCTTATTTCCTTCAGATGATGCAGTTTGCTTAAAGCCTTTTACTGGTTCATGGATGGTTAGGCATTGTTCCGTTTGGCTCCAGTGCTTGTCTGCGTTAGCAGCACCCTTAACGTTAAGTTCCCAACCATAGTTCTGCATAAATCTGTGGTTGTTTCTGCGCTGACGCCCCAGGGGCTTTTCAGCTATAAGAAAACCAATTATGGTAACTCTCTCCAGAGCAACTCCTCATTTGTTCAAACTTGCTTGCCTTAGTTGAGTTGGCTCTCTGGGTGTGTGCAGGATTTACCGGGGTTGCTAGTACGTTTGCTGCTACGTAAGATGACGGCAGATCTGTGCTCTGTTTGCTCTTGGGGAGTTTCTGTTTGCCGCTGCTTACAATAATTTCATGTTTTCACATAAATAGTACAAACTCCGCTAATTTGCAGGAGCATGAGTTCAAGGTCACCGGGTGATTTTCTGTTTACAGTGTTATTTTGTGGTGTTGTTCTTTAGTTTATTAATATATCCTTTTTTTCTTCAGTTTTAGAGCAGACTGAAGTGCTACTTGTGTTTTACATACTCATTTATCATAACGAAAGCACAAAAGAGAGAGAAAAGGCAAGCTGAGCGTAGTCAAATCTTTGATTAGAATTTAGCATTTGCATGACTCGTGCATCGTCAAGTGTTTGATTTAATGAAGCTTCGCTGTTTTTTTTCTTCTCTCTTGTCTTTTCTCAGAAACACTGAGAAACTACTTCTCCCAGTATGGCGAGGTAGTAGATTGTGTTATCATGAAGGACAAAACTACAAATCAGTCACGAGGCTTCGGCTTTGTTAAGTTCAAAGACCCCAATTGTGTACGAACGGTGCTGGAAACAAAGCCACATAATCTTGATGGGAGAAATGTAAGTATTTAAACAAAAGAACCAGCTTTTCAAATCAGTTTAAGTCGTCTGCCTGTCTTGTGTAAAGCAGTGGTGTGAAGATTAACACAAAAAAGACATTTTTTTAATGTCTTTGCCCAAAACCGTTCGTTCAAACACCAGTTTTCTATCCATACACGTCTGTAACGTTATCAGCGTCATACATGCAGCATTGACAGGGACTAACCAACGTGCAGTAATGGATTTGGTGAAGAACGTTTGAAGGTGCCTTTATTAGAGGATAATGTGAAACGTTTTCTATTCCTCTGCTGTTAGATTGACCCGAAGCCATGCACTCCCAGAGGAATGCAGCCTGAAAAGCCTCGAACCAAGGAGGGCTGGGTAAGAGGAATCTGATTTCTACGCAGGAGGCTAGGTTAGATGTACTTGCTGGAGGAAAGCTCCATCCCCTTCTCTTCCACTGGTTTGACTTTTTTTTTTTGATTGGCAATGACAAGACCTTGAACTAAATGTTCCTTTTTTTTATTCCCCTCCTCTTGGAGTCGTTCCTTCTTAACTCACAGGATTTTTACATTTTTGAACCAGTTAGAAATTATTTGGAGGGTTTAATAAATCCCAAAAGATTTTATGAGTTTATTTCTGATGACCTTTATTTGTGTTTAAAGCACTGCAGCAAAATCAGCAGCTCTTTGGTACAACTTGTGTTTGTTTTGGAAATGCCACACAGTAAGGTCATATTTACTGGGTACACTAAAAACATCTAATGACGATGCAATCAGCCTAGATCGCTCTGCTAAAGGTTGAAATTACTGCATGTTTGTTGCATTTTTTGATTGAAACGAATCGACTTTTGCTGTTTTATTTAAAGTTTGTTGCTTGTATAAGCGTCTCCTCAGGGTTTGGCTAAAAAAAAACAAGATTTTGAGATTATTTAGATTTCGCGATCCATAAAATAGCTCCCAGCAGTAATCTTTCCTCCAATCTGGGTAATTTGGGGGTCAATTAACAACACTGCAAACCCCTGCAGATCTATTATAGTAATCTTGTTCTTGTGGACAGCCGTACCTTTAGTTATTGCTTGTTTTGTGTCAATAAAACAGGTTTATAAGTCACATTCTTGGCTCTGTCAGAAGCATTTATAAAAAAAGCTTCTTTTTTTGTGCTACTGGCACTCCTCTAGCTGGGATCGAATGTTTTAGTTGGAAAACACAAGATGTAATTGTTAAAATCAGTGTTTTTAAAGCAGCCTCTAGCCTTTATGGCTTGATTGTGGTGCAGAGCAGTGGCGAAATGCTCAGTGGTTTAGAGTAAATGGAGGAAGTCGTGTTCTCTGATCTGTGGAGACTAGTGTTTGCATTGACATGACATGTTAAGAATTATACCCCAGGGCAAGAGGAGAACCTAATTTCTTCTGCACTGTCTGAATAGATGATAGCTAACTGGCCCTCTCCTAGAGTGATCCTTTAATAAACACTGAAATCCATACACTCCCTGTTTTTTTTTCTTTTTCCAGAAGGGCAGCAAAGCTGATAGCAATAAATCAAAGAAGATATTTGTAGGTGGAATCCCCCATAACTGCGGCGAGCCTGAACTCAGGGACTATTTCAATAGATTCGGAGTGGTGAGTGTTACTGATCTGCTCTGATTGTCTGTTTCTAGGATGTGACTTTTAAAAGAGCTGCTAAGCTAATCATGAAGGTTTACTGCTATGGGAACTGGGACAGAATGTTAAACTGAGTAAGAAAGGATGGTGTCCACTTTTCTAACCACTGTTTTTCTTTGTCCCCTTCAAGGTCACAGAGGTGGTAATGATCTATGATGCGGAGAAGCAGAGGCCCCGAGGTAAAAGCTGATCTGGTTTTTGGTTTCCTCCCTCTCTCCCCATCCTCTACTACCTTTACTCTTATGGCAAACTAATCTGGCCCAAAGAGGAAAAGCTCATTCCATTCATTTCGGTTCAATTCAGAATAAAGACTACAACTATGGCAGGAATTCTGTCATAAATGCACAAAATACAGCAAATGACTTTAAACCAGATTTCAACCTCACACCATGTCATCACAGCAACCATTCAGTATTATTTCCATTCTCAGTCACATGATCCCTCTTTAAAAATTTGCAATATTTTCTTAGACTTTGTGGGATTTGTTTTGCTCTGTGGGAAATGGCCTTGTGGGTCAGAAAAACATGTTTATTTTAAATTTTCCCTCAACTTGAATTGGAAAAAGAAATCAATCGTAAGATGTAGTGAGAAAATTCAAAGTTGTATCAGGGGACGATAAATGCTGGCAGGTTTACGACTGAAATCGGTGGAAAATCAAAGATGTTTTTTACAAAAAGTACTTTTTTTCTCCTCTGTTTTCATAGAATATTGGATTGGTGTAACTATGAGAACTACATACACATGAGCTCAAGTTGTGGCTTTAATTGTACAAAGTAACATCGTATAGTTAAAAGTGGAACACCCTGCAAACTTTATACTTTCATGTTTTCAGATCTAACTCAGAAAGCTTTTGCATTGGCCTCGTTGCCATTAAAACATTTTTTCACACATGCTAGTGTAATTGACAGACGTAAATATAAATATCATATTGCCATTCTAAAGCTAGAACATCTGTAGTTGTAAAACTACATAATTATATTTAAAAGTGGGATTTTATTCATGAATTCTCCTTAAATGTCTCACCTAAAATGTAGCAATAGATGGATCTGTCACTTGGTGAGGATGCTGTTAAGTGTTCTGGGAGCTGAAAGAAACTATTGGCTGATAAGGAGACAGATTGCAGGAAAATAGGCGCTCCAAAAAGTGCAGCATTTAATCACACCGTGCAGCTGGCATATTGAGAACAGTCCCAGTATCTTAGGTGGGACTCGTCCTTCAGAGAAGCTACCCGAGGCCCAAAATGATGAAGGTGGATATAGGATTGTTATAAGAACAATGCAATGATTTTAAGAGGCTCTTTGGAGCCTCAGTAGCTCCTTTAACCCAATTCCTGACCCAAGAGATGACAGACTTTTATATTTGTCCAGTTAAGTCATAAATATATTATGAGCCTTTGACATGTGTCGACACTTTTAGCATGAATGGCCTCTGTGGGAATCAGACCCGACCCGTCAGAAGCTGCCCAGTGAGCCACAGCTGTTTCATCTGCATTTGTCCTACATCGATGCCC